>VDFB02017246.1:0-28317 GCA_007258455.2 Sequoia sempervirens
ATTAAATCATATTCACCCATCAATTAAATAAATCAAGTTTTTGTTGATTAGTCACCAAGGTTCTCGTTAATTAAATAAATCATTTTATTTGTTAATCCCGCCTACATTTTAATTAAATAATTCACTTTATTTAATTAAATCTCTAATGTTTTTCTATTAAATTAAATAAATTAAACCTTTATCTAATTTAATCTAACATCACCCATTTTAATTAAATAAATCAAAACCTTTATTTTATTAAACCTATATCACATTCTTCTCATTTTGATTTAAATAAACCCAAAAATATAAATCAAATAGTCACATCAACTAACTGCCTCTTATATAATCAAATCTTGATTAAATCTTAACTTAATCCATGTCACATACTCTAGTTTTTCCCACTTGCACAAATAAATCAATTTAACTGATTTATTAAATCTTCATTTTCTCTCAACATGGCATAAAAGGGGAATATTCTTCCAAATTTGTAAATCCCTCCAAATGGGATTTGTCCTTCCAACAAAGCATTTAATTCCTCTCTTACATGTCTCCCACTTGGAATTTAAGACCCTTTCTTCTCTCTCCAACAAGCCAACTTTCAAATTTTCAAAGCCACCTAATATCATTTATTGGTACATTTGTCAAAATGTGCTCAACATTCATCCTCTCACCTCTTGACAATTGGAATCTTTTCATTTTCTCAAGATTAGACCCACATTGCTCCATTTTTCTCATTCCTCCATATTTTCTTTCTATAAACGAAAGGCTTCTCTTTGTATTTGGTATCCACAATCATTCACAAGTTATTCATTTTTTAATCCACTCTTATGCACAACTCAATTATTGTCATTTGAACTCATAGCATTTTCATCTCCATCTTAGCTTGTCAAGGGTTGGGAAAGGGCTACTTTTCATATCAAAGTAGCACCAATCCACTATGGAATAGTTATTTACTATGTTTGTTAATGCTTTCAATTTACTTTATTTTGTTATTTCATTTTTAAACATGTTAGATTATTTCATGAAGATCTTGTTGTTTTCTTTGTTTTAACAACTAACCATGCTAAGAGTGTATGTGTTGGAGGTTTTTAGCAATTTGTAGATTTCACCATCTACAATATTAACCAAAATAAGTTTTAATTATTTAATTAATTCATCACTTATCATTTTACCTCTAACATTAATGAAAATTATAATTAAAATTAACTTTGGTCTTCTATAATTATCTAACACTCATATTTTAAATAACTTAAAAATAATTTATTTAAATTGAATTTTTCCCTCTATAACTAAATCATTTTCAAAAAAAGTTTAATTAAATAAATGTCTATTTTTAAATAAATTAAAATAAAATATAAAAATAAAATATTTTATTCTAAGATTAATAAATTTGTATTTATTTATTTATCCAAGCTATCATTTTAATTAAATGAATTTTATTTATTTAATTCCCTCTTTTAAAAAAAAATTAAATTTAGGTCTTACCATATATTGAATTTTTCTATTCATTGATCTTGCAAATCAATCTCCATAATTGATGAAATATTAAGTGAATTACATAAATAAGAAAATATCATCTCATTCATTATCTTTTACCACTTTTATTATCAAAACTCCCTAGCACTTTTATTGTCAGAATCTCTCTTCCCATTTTATGATCAAGAACTATTGACCATTCAAGGATTATCAATCATTATGATTGTAATTATCAATCATAGGTATCATTTTCTAGTCAAGGTAAGTCATTATTGTCATTTTCATTATCATTTTTTTTCTAGAGTAAGTTATCCAAAATGTACATCTAAAGTTCTTGAGTATAGTAGGCATATAGATCATACTATATTTGATATAGGATTTCCAATAATTGAGAAACTTATTCACCAATCTTAGCCCAAGTTCTAATATTTACCTACACCTTCTATAAGTATATTTACTAATAAACTAAGGATCCAAAGAAGAATAGTTTCAAGTACAGATCTCAAATCTATTGTAGAAGAAACCCTACTTGAGAAATCCCTTATAACACCCAACAGTAGACCTAGTTTTTCTTCCTCATCTAGATCATATTCACTATCCAAAACATAATTGTAACCACCTGAACCTCTAGCATTATCTCATGCTCCATCAAGATACTTGCAATAAAATAAAATTGACCACCATCTCAAGAAATAACACATCTCATCCTCCAAAAGTCCACCTATTGAATAAAAGGAACATGAAAATTTGAATATGAACCAATCCAAGAACACAAGCATCAAATATAAGTGATAAAAAAGGCTTTAAACAAGCTGAAACTATCATGTAAAACCCCACATGACCAGAAATAACATCCACAACACATGCTAATACATACAACCATACATACCTCCTAGGTATCAACAATATCAACAAAGTCATGCTAACAACGTATAAAACCCATAAAACATAATCAACCTCCAAGTATCAAACCTATAAATAAAGAAAATACATATCTAGGAACTCCCACTACATGGTTAATGTTAAATTTTATCAATTCTACTAATAAAAAATATACCAAGGTGTGATAAATGATCAAAACATGAAGTAGCATGAAAAATAACAATGATTGATAGATGCAACACCAATAGTTGCATAATATCTCACAAAATGTCACCATAATCCTCCCAAGTCATAAGTACATGAGCCTGTAGCAAGAAACCACATGAAGAGTGAAAACCTATAAACCATAACATGCCCTTCTACCAACACCTCAAAAGTGCAATGTTGTGTAAAGTATGATCTCCTTACAACCTCAAATTAAAATCATCAACAATGCCCATAAAATGTTCAATCTCTTAGATCAAACAAAACATCTAAATCATATATAATGTGGACATGGATGCAATCTTATCCAACCAAGGAAACTGAACTTAATGTATTAGTTAAAAAAAAAAAAAAACCCCAATAACCATATATGAAAACTCCTCATTACTAAATGATAACATAAACTCAAATACACTTGGAGATAACCAAGCAAATAATATCTCAAAATGAATCCTCTAGAACTAATAATCTATATGTCAAGATCCATATCTATAAAAGGTAAAGAAAAATAAACTTATGCTAAACAATCCTCTTAGAAATAATCTCCCAAAAATAATCACCATGACACAACTCATTTCCATTAGAAATCAAGTCAACAAATATAAGAAAATAAAAAATAGGATGGGAAATAACTATTAGATGATAAACTGCCGAGTAGACCAAGAGTAGGGAATTAAAATGCTCCTCCAAGATAACCAAGTCATCATGACTCACTCCAAGAACAATGTCCTCTATATTTCCATCATGAACTCACATCCATATCTAGGTGAAGGTTCCCTGATCTTCCTATTGAAACCTCCAAAGAGTAACTATCTCAAGAAAATGTATCTAATCACAAGAGAAATCTAGCCTCCCCCATGTCTCCAAGTTTCCATGAGTAGATAAAATTGATCAATCCATTCCAATATCTAAATACAACACTTCACTATTATGAAGCTTCCAATGAAATGACTAATATACTAAATAAAAAGAGAACCATTAAGATCAATGTCAAAGCTCCAGCTACATAACCAAGAATCCAACATGATGTCATGGCCTAACCATCTCCTCCTAGGAGATCACATGTAACAATTAATAAATATTTGTATGAAGAGAACATGTATCATGTCAAACCTCTAAATAGGTTCCAAAAGTAAACCATGACACAATACCAATCACACTCTAAACCAAGACTCATAATCACCAGTCACAAAAGATAACCATCAACAATGATAAATCATGTCATTTGTAACCACACCCATTGAACCATCATACTGAGACAAACATTAAATTGTCACAACCATCTCCTCCATGAAGATCACCCAAGTCAAAAAACATAACTAAAATACCAATCCTACCAAGTAGAACCAATATCTCCAAAGCAAGAATATGCAACCACCATCAAATAATCAAGAACAAATCTTACACCACCAAGACTTCACTCTCAAAAGTTGTGATTGAAAAGTGTAACCAAGAATTTATGCAACCAATGTATTATGACATCATGATCAAACCACATGCTACAAGTCCCAACAATATACTAATCGAGTACTTTTAATCATCCATTCTCTAATTGAAAAGAAACATAATAATGCAAAAATGACCATAGACAAGGCCAACTAACAGAATCTACATCAACACTAAACTAGTATCATGGATATAGACATTCCATGTGCAAGTCATCCCACTACAATTGAATGGATGACCAACCCACACAACTACATAACTTGAAGATCCAAATAATGAAGCATGTAAACTCATCATCACTCTAGTAACCTACACAACAAGATATCAAATAAGATAATCATATCTATAGAATTAAGACTCAGACACCAAATCAACCACATATCTAAATTTACAAAAAAAATCCACAAATGAGTAACCATAAATTCAATGAACTCATCAATCATGAAGGAGATAATAACAACCTCTTAACATCAAACCATAACACCATAAAATAACCACATACATGATAATATTGTGCCAATTATCAAATGTACCTACATATCCATGATACCATAACCATAGCCAAAATTTTACTTACACTCAAATATCACCCACACAACACTCCAAGTCTCCACTCATGTCAACCCATGTACAGAAAAACCAAATACAATTTCTATACTTATAACCATCAAAGTCCAACTCTAAAAAACAATTTTAAACCTATACCAGGAATTACCAAACTAATAAAAAATTGTACCTTCATAAATATTATATAAAAACATGTACTCCATAAATATTTTCCTCTTAACTCATATAGATGCTCATGCAATCACTTCCTAAATTTCAGGCACCTACAAGTGATTAAACAAGTTGTAAATGATTCTCTTTACCAAAAACTAAAATATGACTAATCCACTGTGTATTACCTTGTGCACCTTGTGCATGCTCTACAAAGCCTATTTAAAATCTAAAATCTAATTATGTGTGCCAAATTTATTCTCAAAACTATACAATACAATGGTAATAACCTACCAACCTTTGAAGCTCTTGATCTTTGTCTCTGTAGCAAGTGATAGCCACTCCATAATAGTTGTAATCTTCGATGGACATATGGAGATTCCATTGTGAGATATAATATGACCTAGATAATGGACCTATAAATAGAAGAAAGAACACTTTGACAAGATCATATTATACAATTGATGCTCCCTCAAATATTGTAACACCTACCATAAGTGATGCTCATGTACCTCCTTAGTAGGTGAATAGAACAAGATGTCCTCAAGGAAAAAAATAATAATAATCTAATCCAAAAAGGTATAGAACACTCTATTCATGAGTCTCATGAACATTGCAGGAGTATTTATCAACATAAATGGTACTAGAGTAAAATTATAGTGGAAATACATAGTCCTGAAAGTGGTCTTGTGAATATCCACCTCTACAATCTATAAATAATGTATCTATACTTAAGGTGAAACTTAGAGAACATTTTGGCTCCCTACATCTAATCAAACAAATCATCATTCCTTGGGAGTGGGTAATGATTCTTGATCATTACCATGTTTAGTTGTTTATAGTCCATACAAAGATGAAGGGATATGTCCTTCTTCTTGAACTATTAATTTTTGGGTCATTAGGATTTCTCTAGCTCTTCTAAGGTTTTTCACCTAAAAGGCGAGAGGTAGGAACCAAAAATGCTAAGCATTCATTCAAATAATGTTATTTGTGATGTTTTCTAAACTAAATGAAGTAATTTAAGTGCAATTGACTGATCTAAATGAATGAATATGAATGGAAAACTAAGATTTAAACTATGTTTGAAAACACACTATGATATGCAAACAATGAATTAAATGAAGAAATTATGCAAAACAGAATGACACAGAATGAAATAGAGTGCACCTCAGCAAGATTTGATGATTCTAGAATGCCCTAAATGCTGTCTAGGAATTACTAAAATTTCATAGTGGGACTCATTCGCCTAGGGTGGCGAATTAGTCCTCATCCTAGTGAAAAAGTGTCAAAATTTGGTTTTTGAATGTTGGGATTTAGAATCTGACAAAACTCATATTTTTACTCCTAAGGTGGGACTCATTCACCACTGGTGGCAAATCAGTCCTCTCCCAAAATTTTGGAAAATCAAGAGACAAATCCACAACACCAGAGCTAGAAATCTCTGATTGTCAAGTTGTCAAAGTCAATTCTCGAGAAACAAACAAAAACCTTCTCTGTTGAGGACCCATTCACCACGATGTATAAACCACCTTAGGCTCAAAAGTGGGTGTGAGGATTTAAGTTACATATTTAATGTTTTTTGTCGGGTTTACATTCAAAAATACACTTAATTAAAGCATTTGAGGGCATAAAGGGGTAAAATGAAGACAAAATAAAGGGATAAATAGTGAATTTGTGTCTAGGAAAGTGTGAAATCTTGTTACAATACTTTACAACACTTCAAAATAGGACTTGATGATGTGTAAAAAGGAAAATTTTAAGTGATTTGTATTGAATAGAGTCTAGAAGAGTGTAGAAATGTTTTACAACACTTCACAAAACCTTCACAAGACGTCCTTATTTGAATTTTAGTACCTAAATATGAATGTTCAATCCATGTTACATCATGAAATCTGACCAAAATATATCAAATACCATGAAAGAAGACCTAAAAGGCTAGGAAAATGATAAGAGGACATTTTTCTATGACACACTTCTTAATGAAGATGACAGGAGTGACCCAAGGTGAGACACTTAGATGGATATGGCCCTTCTTTAACAACTCCTATAGCTACAACTTGAGCTCACTAAGCTCATGTTTAGTCATCCTATAAGTTTTCCTCCATATCAAATCAGACCCTGGTACCAAGAATATACAAAAATAAATCTCTTAATAGGGTGGAATACCTAATAAGTAAGAATGAAAGGCATAAGAAAAAAACCTAAAAATTGGGGGGTTATCTAAAGATATCTCATTCATATCCTCATCGATATCCCTAAGGGTGGTGGAAAAAAATTAACATTCCTTTTAGAGACACTGCCTCTACCATAGGTAATTAAGCATGAATAACCCCAATTAAATACAATAATGTATGGAGGATCTAAAAATTGAATTTCTATTGTGGATCATGCTATGATGAATCAAACACATGTGGGGGTGTCGGTGGTTCCTCTGACTGGTCTGACTTTTCCCCATGTCCATGACCATGTCCAAACCAAACCCTTAGTTATTTTAAAATCTTGGCACAATCATCCATGATAACACCAAAGAGAACTATTAGTCATGGTGAACACATATTTCCAATGTTCTCATTATTTGAACCTAGGCTCTAATACCAAATGGCATGCCCTAATTTTTTCCTAAGGGAAAAAACATAATGATTTTTTTTTTTTAAAGGTAAAAATTTTAGCTCTAAAGTATTAAACATCTATGTCTCGACAACATGATTACCATTTTTCTCATTAGGGCATGGTAGTTTGATGCATTTCAAGATTAGTGTGAGCCTAGAAGGGTTGCAGTAGTTTGGGTTTTGATCATACCTTATGTTGAGTTCCTTAAGGAAAAGAATATTGAAAATTCAAAGTCTGATTAGGCATCAAACATGAACAAAAAAGAGTTTTAATAATATTTTCAATGGCTAAAAGGGGTTTTAAAACCAATATGAAACATTGAAGAAATTTATCCTTATCACTTTTATCATCATCGATTATAGAAAGAGAATGTTTAGACAAATTTTTCAGAGACCAACACAAGTTTCCCAACTTGAGAAGAAATCTAAAATGACCAAACTTTACTTCGACAAGGCTTATGCAAGTTAGGATATCATATATAGGCATTGAAACACTTTTAAACTTCACAAAGATGAACCTTGCGTGATACAACAAGAGTAGGAAAAGTTATGAAGACCTAGCTGATGACCAAAAAAATTTTGATAACTAACAAAAATACTGACGACTTCAAGATATCCAAATTTTTGGTAAGCATAAAAAAGGAAAGGTTATGGAAACCTAAGCGATGACCAACCAAGTTTTGATAACTAACCAAAAGACCAACGACTTCAAGACATACCAAAATTTTGGATTTTTTCAAAGGAAAATCAAGTAGTATGACCAATGTGAGATCTCTTGGATTTGTTTTCAATGATAGGTCAATAAGGAATGATATTCTAGGTGCATGCTAAGTTTAAAGGAAATAAGGTCGAAAGAGTGCAGTTTTAATTAGGCATCAAACATTAGGCATTGGTAATAACTTATACATAATTCTAAAATGAAAGGAAGAAGAAAAAAGGGTTAAGTTTGATAATGTTGGACTTCAAGCTTTGGTAATACCTCATACATAATGCCTAATAAAAATAAGATAAAAAAGGTTAAGTTTGAAAATGTCAGACTTCAAGCTTCAACAATACCTTCTTTCGAATGGCATTAATGAAAGGAAGAAGAAAAAAATTCTTAAGTCCAATAATTTTGGACTTGGGACTTTGATAATATCTCATCATGAATTCCCAACCAAAAGAAGTATATAAAAAAGGTTAGGTTCAAAAATTTCTGACTTTGGGTTTCGACAATACCCTTTACTAAATTCCCTTAACAAAAGGAAGAAGGAAAAAATGGTTAAGTTTGATAGCATCAAACTTCAGGCTTTGGTAATATCTCACACCAAATACCAAACTTAAAGAAGAATATCAAAAAGGTTAAGTCCAAAAACATCTAGCTTCAAGATTTGACAATATCCTTTACTAAATTCTCTTAAGAAAAGGAAGAAGAATAAAATGGTTAAGTCCAATAATATCAGACATCAGGATTCAACAATACCCTTTGTTAAAATTCCTTAATCAAAAGGAGATGATAGAAAATTTAAATTCTATTAATTTTAGACTTTGGAAATTGATAATGCCTCATACCAAATGCCTCAACCCAAAGGAGACAAAAATGTTTATGTATGATAACATCAAGAATGAGGCTTCAGTTTTAAGGCTTACATATTAACACAAAGAAAAGAAAGAGGTAAGGTGAAACACTAAACCCTAACACTCGAAGTGGTTTTAGTTTCCATGGATTTGGTTTTAAGGATTTTTCCTTAATCAATTTGACAAATACATGGTAAAAGGAAAGTCTGAAGTCTGATTCCAAAAATCGTTAAATTTATCGATGCTTACAAAGAATGGATTTTTGCATCACAAATCAGTAAGTGTGCTTATACCACAAATCAAAGGTACATAAGTGGAATGGAGGAAGAAAATACTTTGACCTCTAAAATATTAAAGAAAATTCAAATTTTCACACTTTCATGCTTCAAGAATTTTGTGGGATGCTTCTGATATGTGGTTATCATTGATGTCAACACTATTAGCATTGGAGCTATATAGGTTGAGGATATTGAGAAAATTATAATAAAGAGAGTTGCAGGTTGTCGGTGGTGAAGTCAAGTTCATTTTGTTGGCTAGATCATTATGTTGATGATCAGAGATTGTGGATTAAAGGGTTTCTTATTGAGTATATATAGTTTATCCACACTGATTTTTTGAGGTTCACGTGAAGATTTGATCGAGTTATGAGTTTCAATATTCTGACAATTTTTTTGTTGCTTTAGTTGGTGTTCTTGAATGAAGATTATGTGATTCTGGTAATTTTATTTGTTGTGGATCCTTCTCTAGTATTTCATGATGCTTGTGGATGTTTAGGAATTGTACTTTATCTTTATTGTATGTCTGCATTGGTCGGTGTGCTCGTGATTGGAGATTTTCTCGTGTGTTCATGTTTTTCTTGTTCTTGGCTGACTTGGTGATTGCAACATGTTGTGGATCTTCAAGGAATAATTATTGAAGTTGTTTCAAATTTGAAGAAGTCCTTTTGGGTCATCACTATGTTGTGGCTGACTTTGGTTGATTTGTACTGCAAATTGTTTGTTGATTTGGGCCAACAATATGTATTCATTTTTATATCTTATTTGGAGCCAACATGGAGATGATGTTATTTCTTGTTGCAGATATATAAGAGTGATAGTTTTATCATTTTAAAGAGTCAAAGATTAGAGTGTGTGAGTCCTCTGTGTGAATAAATTTCTAATCATTTGAAGGTAGAATTGAAGTGTAAAGTCTGAAGATATTTTTTGTGCTTAACCAGAACTATAATTAGGCATGAGCAGATGCTATTTTCTCAGTTCAATATTGTAGATCTAATCTGAATATTTTTGTAAGACAGTGTGTCTTCCTTGGGCAGTAAGCCTTGTTGTAATTGAGCAGTGAGCTCTAGGTAGTGTGCCCGAATGCATGTGCATTCCTCATTTATCTTTGTTATTCTTTTAATAGGGTATAATCTTGTGGATTGATCTCCACCATGCTTTTTCCCCTAACAAGGTTTCCATGTAAAAATATCGGTGTTATCTATGTTTCTAATGTGGTGACGATTTATGATTTCATGGTTATTTATCATATCTGAGAATAAGGTTAATAATTTTGATAATTTGTTTAATTTATGTGACAACTGATTCACCCCCCTCTCAATTTTCTACCCTTTTGTTGCCAAAAATTGGTATCAGAGTAGGTTCCTTGGAAGAATTTTAACAACTTGAGGGGATTTGGGATGGTGACATACAAGAAGGATAGTCCAAGATTTGATGGAACAAATTATTCATTGTGGAAGACTAGAATGGAGTGTCATTTGAAATTCATTGGTGAACCTTTCTAGAACATTACAAAGAATAGATATATCATCCCTTTGAATGGTCCTTCTTTTTGCAAGTGAAATCAAAGATGTTGGGTATAATATCAGGGCTAAGGAAGCATTATTAAGTGCTTTTACTGAGTCCAAGATGAAAAATGTAATGGATTTGAAGACTGCTTATGAGATATGGAAAAAGGTGGAAACTTTATATGAAGGTGATGCACATGTGAAGATTGCTAAGTTTCAAATTATAAAAGGGAAATATGAAAAACTGAAGATGGGTGAAGATGAGAACATTACTACCTTTATTTAGAGAGTGAATGGAATTGTGTGTAACATCAGATGTGCTAGTGGAACATTGGATGAATTAGAGATTGTTGCTAAAGTGCTGAGATCCTTGCCTACTACATACAAACATAAAGTTATTTCTATTGAGGAGATTCAAACTATGATGAATGTAACAAGATACATGTTGATTGGTAAGCTTAATGCTTTTGAATTAAGTGAATTTGGTGATGCTCTTCCTAAGATAGAATCTACATTCAAAGCTACTACCTCTAGAAAGGATAAACTGAGATATGATCGAGGAGAAGGTTTTTCTAGAAACTTGTCCAAGTATGAGCAGGAAATGAGAGAGATTGAAGAAGAAGAGAGAAATATAGATGAGATTGAAGCACTTCTTGTCAAGAGAGTACCCAGAGGAGAAGGTAAGTATAGAGGAAAATTTCCTCTTATGCAATAAGATAGTTCATTTTGCCTCAAGGTGTCTTGAAAGAGTTCCTAAGCCAAGACCTAACAAGGTTAGATTCCAAAGAAAATTTTATTATGTTGTTGATGAAAGTGTGACAGATGATGAATCCGATAAAGGGAATCCAAGTGAAGATGAATGGGTATTTATCGATATCAAGGAAAATGATGAACACTAAATCTACTAGATTGTGTGTAAGAAAGTGAAAATTCTCACAACACTTTAATATTAAAGAAATTGAATGGGTGATTGATAGTGGTTGCTCACATCATATATGATAGGTGATAAAGCCAGAATTTTATGAGCGCGGAAAGTATGATGATGGTGGTGTTACTGATTTGGTGATGACAAAGTAGCTGGTCCTCTGATCCAGTGTTGAATGGAGTATTTCTCTTGATAAGTAAGAATAATACTAATATTATGCTTATATATTTGAAAGATTTCGACAATATTCTAAGTGTTGGAAGATGGTTTGAAAAAAGGGGACCTGGTATTCAATTCAAGGATACAAATTTTAGAATTTGGAAATTCTTGAAATGGATACATAATTTACAAAAACAAGGTAATATCTTTCCTTGAATGCTAGTAAAATTTTTTTACAATTTGGGGCAAAGTTGATGGGGTGGTTTGTGGCATAGAGATTGTTTTAAACAATTTGAAAATATTATCGAGATAATTTTTTACTGCATTGTAGGGTATCTTCCTAAATTTGATGGGCCCAATAATGCCATATGCAAGGAAAGTTGAAGTTGGGAGCAAACTGAGAACATTTTGGGAGAAAGCTCTTCAGTCCAAATTCGTATTAGACTTGTGCATACTAATTTGTGTGGTCCTTCAAGAATCATAAGTTTACAAGGAGATAGATATTTCATGTTACTCATTGATGATTATTCAAGAATGATATGGGTTTCCTTCTTAGGGAAAAATCTGAAGCTTTTGATAAATTCAAGATCTTTAAAGCTAAGGTTGAGATAGAGACAGGTCTGAATGTTAAATTTTTGAGATCATATAGAGGAGGTGAATCATATCTAATGAGTTGAATTATTTTTGTGAAGAACATGGGATAAAGGAACAGTTATCGATATCGTAGACCTATTAGTGGAGTTCTAGAAAAAATAACAAGAAATTTCTAGATCTTGAGGACTATGATGCTACTTAGAATGAAGTGTCCTCATATCTACTCAAAAGATAAGTTGCTTAAGAACTGTGTGTACATATCAATTAGGTGAATATCAAAGTGATGATGAAACACCTATATGGGTGCTAGTTGATCCATAAAACCTACATGCAAAATGTTCAAAATCTTTTACTGATAGATTGCCTCAAAGAATCTCGGAAATTTTGAAATTCATATTTCAGTGGTAGAGGTACTCACACCTTTGGTTCTTCTACACAAAGCGAAGCCAACCCTAAAATTTGTTTCTAATAAGACTTTGAGAAATCAGTTGAAAGTGAAGAAGCCTGAGATTGGTGTTCAAGAGCCACAACTATACCATCCAAAACCTATTTATATGATTAAATATTAAAATTATAGTTTAAGTTTAAACAAAATCCAAGAGCAAGTCATTAGGTGAATCGCGAAATTAAAGTGTTGAGGAATTCTAGTGAAGTGAGACTAAGATCACGAATATTTTAAAGTTCCGAAGATACCAGACTTTCCAAGATATGTAATAATGAATCATTTAGACTTGATAAAATTAATGGTGATAATAACAAAGGTGTTCCAACTAGGAGAAGAATTGTGGAGTACTCTTTGATTTCAAATACTAAGCCTAATAATGTCAATGAAGCATGCAAATATGAACATTGGTTGGACACAATGAAAGAAGAGCTATAGAAAATTGAGAAGAATGACATGGATTCTTGTTCCCTGAGCGTAGGAATAAAAAGGAAATATAAATTTAATTTGAATATATGGTTTTTTAGAATAATTTAGACAGGGAAGGTAGTTGTAAAACAAAGCTTAACACTAGTGTGTAAAGGATATTCATAGATGGAAGGAATTGAATTTGAAGAAAAAAATTCCCCTATTGCTAGGATTGAAGCTATGATGTCATTTCTTTCTTATGCTATTACAAAAATTTCAAGGTTTATCATATGGATGTCAAGTCAGAATTTCTAAATGGTGAGCTTGAAGAAGAAGTGTATATTGAACAACTTGATGGATTTCAATTGACTGATTAGGAAGATATGGTTTGTCAATTGAAGAAAGCTTTGTATGAAATTAAGCAAGCCCCTAGAGCATGGTACACTAGATTGGAAAATATTGGTTGAAGCTTGGATTTAACAAAGGTATTGATGATCAGTAGTAACTTGTATTTCAAGATTGATCGTGATAGAGATGTTATTATTGAAGTCTTTGTTGATGATATAAATTTTTGAGGAGATGATAGTTTGTGCATGAATTTTTTTGATGAGATGCAAAGTGAGTTTGAGATGTTTATGATTGAAGAGATGGAATTCTTTTTTGGACTACAAATTACTCAGTTAGACAAAGGAATATTTATATCTCAGTCTAAGTATGTGAAAGAATTGTAGAAGAAGTTTGGCATGGAAGATTCAAAGCCAGTTGGTACAACTATGGTGACCAGATGTAAGTTGAATAAAAATGATGATTCTCCTAAAGAAAATCATACTAGAAACAAATCAATTATTCATGGAATTCTTTGTTTGACTCAAACTAGACCTAATATCATGAATATTTATTTCTGGGTTGATCTACACGTAGGTGTCTGAAACATGCAAGCTTTTGTCCCAAAGAAAACCTAGAAAGACAAAAAGAGAGGAAAATAAAAAAGAAAATTCCTTTTGGGTCAATATGAAAGAGACATTTTGATCTCAAAGCTTTGCATCATCCCCAAAAGGAAAACATAAGAAAAGGAAAAAAGAAAAGGAAAAAGTGATGTACGACATAGGGAAAAATGAAGGTACAAATATAAGAATCTCACAAAGAGAGAGAAAATAGAACATAACAACATGGGGGAACATGTTACAGACATGAATTCACAAAAAAGAAAAATAAAAAGAACATGTAAAGGACTAGCAAGGAAAATGTGAGTCAACCGCCGAGCAGGTCATCTCCCTCCCAGTCATGTTCATGATAGGAAAAGGGTATGGAACTAGAAAAAAGGACAAGAGCAAGTGTCGAACTAGGGGAAGCACTAGGTTCTATACTCTTTGTACGAGATTTGTAATTTAAGCTCATGGAAGAAGAGAACAATGTATTCAAATCATTGTGCACTTCATCTATTTTATTGATCTCATTGTTGTCATCTAGATTAATCACAATAGGAGGATGAATGGTAATGTCCAATGAAGAGAGTACCTCTTGTTTTGATTACTTTATTGGATTGTGTTGTTGTAGTGGGGGAGGTGGGTTATCATACATTGCTTTTGTCAAGTGTAGATTTTTTATTTTCTTTATTTTCTTCTTCATGTAACTTGTGATCAAGGGCATGATGTCTATGCCTACACTCCCTAGAACCTCTATTTTTTTTATTTTTTTTTAGCTATGTTTGTGAAGGACTCATTTGATCAACCATAGGTTTCTTTTCTTCCCCAGGGGGAGGAATGGAAGGAACCATGGCAGGTTGGTCATCCATTGTCTCTTTTGCTTTGAACACTTGTTTTATGTGAGGAGGCATGACAAAGTTTTTATCATTGTCTCGTGTTCTCTTGGAGGATGTTAGGGAAGTTTTGAGTATTGGGTGAGCTTGTTTGGTAGGTTCTTGTTCATGTTGAAGAATTTTTTCATCTAGACTAGGAATGTTGGAAGAGGTTGGGGACATGTTGTCAAGATACAATTTTTCTATTTGTGTTTCTCTAAATTTTTGGTAAGCAATGAAAAATAAATCTTTACAAGGTGTTATAGGTTCCATGGGCTCGGGACAAAAGGATTCTAAGGAAAATTTTCCTTTGGAAGATAAAGGGTTAAAGACACTATGGTCAATAGTGAATATTTCATTGTCAAATGGAAACTTTAAAAATTTATGTATAACCAAAGGGCCAACTTTCATTTAGTGAAGCCATGGATGGCCTAGCCACAAAAAAAATAGGTCTAACAATTGGATGATGGAGAATATGAGATCAAATATTTTGGGTCCTATTTGTAATAGAAGGACGATCAATCCTATCATAGGGAAAGCAAAATCATTGTTTGTTTTGATCCATGCTTTTGGTTTATCATAATCATCTTGATAAAGATCATGTAATACTAAAAATTATTTGGTGATCACATTCTCTCCACAGGTGGTATCTATTAGTATCCCATTAGTGGGATTGTCATAGATTTGACCGGATACGTAAAGAGGACCATCAGGTATATTTGTAAGTATGTCCTTAGAGGAGAAAATAATATCAAGAGATTTCTTAGCTTTTCCCTTATGAGGGATAACATGAATCGTACCTACCATTTGATCCATAGGATTAATAGTGGGAATATGTGGAATGGGCTCAAGATGTTCATCATCTATATCAACATTCATCACATCATTCTTTGTAGTTTCACTAGCCTTGAAAAATGAATCATTATGTTTGGGCATTGGATCAGTGAAGATTTATAAGTTTTGATTTGGAGGGGCAACAGACTTATTGCATTGATCATTAACACCTACAATGGATAGATGGTCAGAATCAATGAGGTCTTGCACAAGATGTTTAATATGCTTAGAATATTTTGTATCATGTCCATTTTGTCTTTGATAATGGAAATAAGCATTGGATTTAAATTTTGGAGGTAAAGCCTTATTAGGATTGAGTGTTTTAACATGTAAGGTAATCATTTGTTGTTGTAAAAGTTGGGACATTATGTTATAAAGGGTATTTGGTAAAGGTGTGAGTTGTCTTTTTAGATCTCCATAACTATAGGGCACTATAGTTTTGAAAACTACTACGTGGTTGTTGAGGGGGGTTGAATTATAATAACCGTTTGATTTTCTTCCTAAATGGTTGGGAATTTTTTTGGCTGGCATGCTCATATTTCTCAATTCAGCTAGAAGTGGACTTTGCATCTTGCCTACTAACTGAATTGTGATAATCACAGAGGGTAGTACACAAGTGCATAAAGGAGGGGAATTTCATCATGGTGAGTTTGTCCTGAAGTTTATTTTGCATGTTTTCTATAAAAATATTTTTAAGGTGTGGGTTAGGATTCTTGAAATCAATTAAAAAATAAAGTGATTGATAGCATGAGATAAAAATAGTTGTCTATCCTTCTTCATCTTGCTTGCATCTCATCAAGTATGCCAAGGTCTTCTTTGGAATCATATACACTTCGAAGTAATGTATAAATGCATCAACTAGTTCATTGAATGAACAAATTGAATTGTTCAGTAAAGATGAGAACCATTCAGTGTCTTTGAATGAACAAAATTAGATTATTTCAATTTTGTTCACTTTGAAATATTTTCATGAAATGATTACACCTTTTAACACCTTTCTCTTTGAAAAATATGTATACAAGACCTACAAAACACACATGAAAAGAGGGGAAAAAAGGTTAAGGGTTAGTAAATAGGGGTTTCACTAAGTCAAACCTCGATTTGGTAAACAAACCATTGAAAATGAAATGAAACAAAAAGATAATGAAGAATGAACAACATACAATGCTACAACTCACCAAACCCTTGATGTATAAATCTGAAGATATGCAATTAGATGCTTCAATGAAGACTTGATAATGTGTAAAATTCTTGAGAATGATTAAGTGAATGAGTGATTGAATGTATGTGAATTAATGGGGTGAAAATGAGTGGAAAACCCCTTATTTATACTTTATTTTACAAAATTTCCCAAAAATACCACATCACAAGATGACCTTAAAGTTAAAGAATAATAATATCCATTAAATTTTAAAATAATTTTATTTTGTGCCAAGTGGGACTAAGTCACCCAGGTGACTTGGTCGCAAGAAATTTTAATGGTTTCTAGAATTAAAGTGTATTTAATGATGTTTGGCAAGATTATTCTCACGAAACACACTTAAGTAGAGGCTGGAACATAAATTAAGGGGTCATTTAAACATAAAGAGAGGGTCAAAAATTATTGATGGAAACTCAAAAAGTGTAAGTTGTTACAACACTTTACAACACTGAAATAAGGAAGCAAGTAGCGATAAACACTTGGGTTATTTAGGTGAATTATAATAAAAAGGTCCTAGAAAACTATGAAAGTGGGTTACAACACTTCACAACACTTTTACAAGGCATCATAAAGTGTTGGAATCGGGGAACACTTAGAGTGGTGGGGTGAATTAGTATTCAACAATATTTAAACTTTTTAATTTTGATCATAAACCATTTGCAGTACATAAACATGAATAAAGATGCAAGCACAAGAACAAGATAATCAAAGCACAATAACACCAATTTTTTTACGTGGAAACCCTATGAGGGGAAAAACCATGGTGGAGATTAATCCACTGCTTATACTATATTAAAAGTATGAAAAAGGGAATGCACATGCATTTAGGCACACTGCCTAGAGCTCATTGCTCAAAACAAGGAAGGCTCTCTTCCTTAAAAAATGTTTGGATTAAAACAAGAAATTGAAATAAGAAGATAGCATCTACAAATTCCTATGATATATTCCAATTAGGAACATTAAACAGATTTTAGACCTTTTATTCAATTCACACTTCTTCTCTACTCTACTAGTACACAAAAACCCCTCTGCTACACAAACACAATCCATTCAACAGATCTTCTGATATTTGTTCACACACATCTGCCCTTCTCTTTTCAAAAACTAACACTTCTTACATCATTTTTTTCCAAAATGAATTATTGATCTCATATATATCCACTAACAAATATTTTAATTGCTTAATTTGGATTTAACAAAATATGAAATATTTTTGAAGAGTTGGCTCGAATCACAAGTTACATTTAATTCAAACCCTTCAAAGCTATCTAAGACATAGCTAGGACCCCAAAAATAATATCCAACACAATAAATAATTAATAAATTATTCCTTATACATCCACAACACTCTACATTCATTCAATCGACCACAATGAGCAAATAAACAAAAAATCATTCTTCAAAATATCCTAACTCATACACCGATTAATGGAATTTCAAAAAACTTAATAGTAAGATAGTATCAATGCTTAAAAAACTCTCTCAGAGATTCACAACTCAAAATGATGAGCTGGTGAAGCATACAAATCGATTAATTGACTAGATACTCTATTCTTAATGTTTTTTGCTGGTAACACACTGCCTTCTACATTTCCTGCTGGTATAAGTAGATTCTGATATATGGACTAAGAGAATGAATTTAGTTTCCATCAGTGACAACACTAGAAGCAATAAAGAATATTCTCAAGCCATATTCCAACAATCTCCCCCTTTGGCATTGATGGAAACACTTAGTGAAAAATGACTAAGTGTCGGAACCAAAACTCAAAATTTTAGAACACAACAAAACATTGATCCCCCTTAGAATTTCAAGGAATTTTTTACTTCTCTCCCCCCCCTTAGACATCAATGAAAATAATTTACTACTTACTCTCCTTTTTCTAAAATTTATACTGCACTCTCTCCCTCTTTATTGATGCAAAAATTGATCAAAATTTGAGAAAGTACAATTGTTGCATCAATTAGAAAATTATTGTATACTTATCTTTCATCTCCAGAATAAATTTCTTCCAATAATCTATAACAATCCAAATAATTATTATCCAATTATTGTTTTTTGATATCTGGATGATGATCTGAATGAGGAATTCTAGAATTGTAATCACTTCTTTGAACTTCTCTCCTTTCTTCAGAGTCTCAATTTGATGCTCCAATATGAATTCAGTTAGATCTTTCACTTTCCAGAAAGTGTCCATAAGGACCATGTTTATGGAAAATTGAACCTTTGCATGCTCAACCTACAACTCATGACTCTTTAGAAAAATCATGCCAACAACATATACAACCCATAAACCAAAATCAACCTTCCTGTATTAAACCTATCAATGAAGGAAATATATATCTAGGAAATCCCATTGTAAGATTAATATTAAACTTTATCAAGTATACTAATCAAAATTATATAAATGTGCGATAAATAATAAGAACATGAAGTAACAAGCACAATAGAAATGATCTAAAAACCCAACACCAGTAGTTGCATAATCTCTCACAACATGTCACTACTATCCTCCCAAGTCATAAGAACATGAACCTCCAGGAAGAAACCATATAAAGAAGAGATAAAACCTCTAAACCATAACTTGTGATTCTACCAACACCTCAAAAGTACAATGTTGTGTCAAATATGATCTCCTTACAACCTCCAATGAAAATCATCAACAAAACCCATAAAACATTCAATCTCTTATATCATATAGAACATATAAATCATGTGTAATACTGACATGGATGCAATCCTCTCTTACCAAGGAAATCAAACTCAAAGTATCCATTACCAAATCAAATAAATCATCCCAATAAAAATATTTTAAAACTTCTCATCAATGAACGATAACATAAACTCAAATGCAAAAGGAGATAACCATGCCAAACATCTGTCAAAATGAATCATCTACAACTAACAATATATAGTTCAAGATCCATATTTATGAAAGCTAAAGAAAAATAAAATCATGCTAAATAGTACCCTAAATAGTCTCCCAAAATGAATAACCATGACACAAGTCATTCCTATGAGAAATCAAATCATGAGATATAAACACATCAAAAATCAGATGGGAAATACCTATTAGATGATGAATCATTGAGTAGACCAAGAGTGGGGAATGAGAATTCTCATCCAAAATAACCAAGTCATCATGACTCACTCCAAGAAAAATTTCTTCCATATGTCCATCATTAACTCACATCCATATCCAAGTGAAGGTTCCTTGATCTTCCTACTAAAACCTCCAAAGAGTAACCATCTCAAGAAAACATGTCTAATGACAAAAGAACTCCAACATCACCCATTTCTCCAAGTCTCCATGAGAACCTAAACTTGATCAATCTATTCCAAGCTCTAAATACAACATTGCACTCTCATGAAGCTTCCAAGAAAGTGAAAAATATACTCAATACTAAGAGACCCATCAAGATCAATGTCAAAGCTTCAACCGTAGAATCATCTAACAATGCATACATATTGGTGTCAAGAGAACCTATATCATGTCAAACATCTAAACAAGGATCAAGAGTAAACCATGACATAATACCAATCACACTCTAAACCAAGAGATGTTTCACACTCTAAACCAAGAATCAACATCTCTACTGACATGAAGATAACAATTTCCAATGATGAATCATGTCATTTCTAAGAACTCTCAATGAACCATGATACTGAGATACACATGGAATTTTAGAAACCATCTCTTCCTTGAATATCATCCAAGTCAACACACATAACTACAATACCAATCATACCAAGTAGAACCAATATCTTCAAGGAATGAAGATACAAACATCATCAAACAATCAACAATCCTACACCACAAAGTCTTCACTATCAAATGCTCAAATTGAAAATTTTAACCAAGAAGATGTAATCAACCTATTATGACATCGTGATCAAACTACATGCTACAAGTCCGAACAGTAGACTAATTAGGTACTCTAACCATCCATCCTCTAATCCCAATGCAACATATCAATACACAAATTATCATAGACAAGTCCAACTAACAAAATCTACATCAACAATTAGCCAATATCATGGATATAGACATTCCACATTCGATTCATCCCACTGAAACTGAATGGATGACCAACCCACATAACTACATAACTTGAATATCCATATAATGAAGCATGGAAACTCATCATCACACCAGTAACCTACAAAATGAGATATCAAATAATATAATATTATTTATGACATTAAGAATCAAACACCAAATCAACTGCAAATCTAATTTTCCAAAATATTTCTAGAAATGAGTAACCATATTCAAGGAACTAATCGAGCATGAAGGAGATAAGAATAAAACAAAACAAAACAACCACATACATGATCATATTACACCAATGCTTAAATATACCTACTTATCCATGATACCATAACCATAGACAACATTGTATCTATAATGGTTGATCATCCACACAAGACTCCAAGTATCTACTCATGTCAACCCATATACAAAAAATGAAAGCTAATTTGTATACTTATTACCATCAAAGTTGAAGTTTGAAAAATAATTTTAAACCTATACCAAGAATTACAAAACTAATAAACAATTGTACCATCATAAATATCATATAAAAACATGTACTCCATTGAAATTTTTCCTCTTGACTCATCTAGATGCTCATGCAATCATACACCGAATCTTAGGCACTTGCAAGTGATCAAATAAGTACAAACCATTATCTATAGCACAAACTAAAAATATGACTAATCCACTATGTAGTACCTTTTGCGTGCTCCACAATGCCTATTTAAAATTGAAAATTTGATTGTGAAAAAATTATGCTAAAAATATACAAGACAACATCTAAATTATGGGCTCCAAAATCTGATTAAAATAGCACAATCATAGAACCAAACCTAAACCACTCTATATTTCCTAGAACCACCTTTCCAATGAGTATAATAAGTCAAAAATCTAACATGTTGGGTAGAATTTATGCCCATTTGAAAAAAAAACCTCTAGTCTAGCTTATAGGGTGGCAAGCTAGTGACACCCGGGTCGTCCACTACTAGCACCAATGCCCATAGCGACATCTTCATTGAAAATGGGTTGAAGAATTCAAGTTTTTATAAGTTTTGCTTAAAATTCTATAATCCATGATAAATTTTAAATTGTTATAGGGAAGAATTTTTTAATAAAAATTTCAATGGGAGTAATTTTTAGTTTTTGTAGATTATCAAAAAAAAATTAATATCTTTTTTCTTACAAATTTTATGGTAGTACGACTAAATAGGGAGAAGGGATTTAAATATTTTTGTACTTTCCTAAAATGGCCAAAATAGGGAAAATTGTGTATGAATCTTCATTTGTCGACCATTGTGTATCCAATGGTGAGGTCAATTTTGTCTCAAGAGGTCACCCATAAAATTTCCTCTACAAAACCCTCATTAAAAGCACATTCCAAGAAACCCTTTTGACCCAAAATTCACATAACTTAAATTTGTGATAAAACCAATAGATCTTGACAATACAAAAGATCATATTTGCATAATAGCACCTACAACATGTGTTCCATACCTTTTAATTGTTCAACTCTTTCCTTCATATCCATGGATTCAAATTTGCACCAAATCTACTCAAACATGGGTTATAATAAAAGCTTGGAAGCTTACACCTCCCATCAACCATCGAATCATTGATGCCACTTGTTTGGAAATAACACTTGAATATCCACAGTCTTAATCCATTTCCTACATAACCCCATGAGAGAAAAGTACACATGTAAGTAACCATAATACAAAAATACAATAAACAAGCCACAAGAGAACAAAAGATATACCCTAGGAAAACCCTCAATAGGGAAAAGCCCAACCTCCAAAAGAATCCATACTTCATCTATTATTCAGCAATAAAACATTAAAAGAGTTACAACGAATACCTCTGAAGGATGAATCCTCTCCAATTCATCCTCTATCTTTCCAAGCATGAATCCACACATCCCATATCATGCTTCACATACACACTCATTAGAAAGACTCAATGATGATAGCCCACTCATCCAACCAACCTTAACCACTAAATGTTTTCTTTCCTTTATATACAAAAGCTCACACAAATACAACCAAGTGGTAAGATAAAACCATCTACCACATAACCATGTGAATACAAAACTAGTAACCCCTCATTTAGTATTGGATATTGAAATTTTCACTTTATTAAGTAATAATACAGTATTATAATACAACATAAAGGGGTCCCTAAATAAGTCCCTATTGTGATTAACCATGCCTATTAGGTCCATCACAACTAAACAATTATTTAACTACAAAATTATAATATAACATTTCAATAAATGGTGAAAATCACCATATCCAAAAATTTACCCCCATTATCTATTTGAAGAACCTTGAGTACTTTCTATTATTACTTTTTAGTAAGATATTTGAAATCTTGAAAAGATTCAAACCTTTTTGGTTTATGTTTAATGAAGTACAACCATGTAAAATATTATAAATCATCAACAAAGGTGAGAAAATATCTAACCTTTGTAAAATATGGATGGGGAAAAGCCCCTAAAACATCATTGTGAACAACTTATAAAATTTGTGTTGCCCACCATGATTTACCTTTGTCAAATTCTCTTATGTATGTTTTCCAAGTGTACAACCTTCAAAAAAAACCTTAAGAAAATTTAATCTTAAGTAATATTCCCTTGACCATATTACATTGACATATTTTCTCAAGATAGTGGTAGTTAAGATGGTGAAACGTCTCATGCCATAATTTGGTAACATCCCATCTACTTGAGTTAGTAGTGCTATTGGTGAAATATTTGTGGAAAAAATGGAGAAGGTATATTATTTGGATTGGTTGTTTTCCTTGCCTATTGCTACAATTTTTTCTTTGAAATTTTCTTATCTCAACTGAATTTGGACAGCAATGTACTCCATTCCCTTCCCTAAATAAGTTATTTGATACATTCAAAGGAGATTAGTTGATGGTGAAGTTACACTTAGAAAATTAAAAAATATTCCTCCTTCAACCTCAATAGACCCTCTCCCTTCTACCAATGCTAGAGTATGATCACCTAAGATGATTGTGGATATACTGGATGACTCTAAGGAGGGAAAGATAACCTATGATGAACCCATATGGTGTAAATTACTAGAGTATTAATCCATGATGAAGATGAAGACGTAGAAACTAAGGTTTTTCTCTTAGTATTTTCTTGAGTTGATGAAGATAACTTGATAGAATTAGGTAGACCTATATTAATATTTTTGATAATTTCTTGTAGAGACACAATTGTTTTCCTCGTCCATTGATGCTCATTGCATTCAATAATTTTACAAAAGGCACATTTAACTCTATTATTACTTTGAGACAAGTGTTTGGAGTTGTCAAATTTTCCTTCTTTCTTAACTTCCTTGTCCTTTTTAGTGTTCTTCTCTCCTTTTTAAGTTTGTTATTTTTCATTGCATGCAAGTAGGGATTGAGGCTTCATAGCCTTCAAAGTGCCCACTTGAATTAAATTTTCTTTCTAAGGTTGTCAGTCATCAATAAATTTATCAAGTGTGGGCATTTACCATGAGGCTCTATGATCCCATTTAGTAGAGTAGAAAGTTGATAAAAACATAGAAAATTTTGGACCTAGCTTGGAATGTATAAAAAAGATTAATTGATTAGATTATTTCTTTTCAATTCCATAATATTTTAATTTCAACTTTAAAGATTTCAATTTAGTGAAGAAGTCTTGTAAAGTTGAAAAAATCCAAGGACTAAGACCTAGAAGAGTTGATTTTCCAACTATTGGCTTCTAAGTTCATCAACTTTCTAAAATAGTTTTTTAAGATCTTCCCAAACTTAGTTATGTGTTCTCGATTGGATATTTTCAATTTCTTAACATGGAAAAACAATTTAGGAGATAAATTTAAACATAGTAAGTCAAATGCTTGATCACACTTATTGAAAAAAATTTCTTTGTCTTTAGTTGTTATAGGTTATTTCTCCATTTTAATAGTTATGCAATATAAACCTTTGTTCTTAAGAAAAATAATTAATTTTATCTTCTAGTAATGATAATATAAATTCATTAGGGGCATTATAGTAATAGTAGACTCTGTGTTGTTAGAATTATATAGTTACTTTGTAAAAATGAAGAAATGATGACTTTGGAAATATGTGTAGAAGTGACGGGAAAACACGGTACAAAAAATTACTACTTGAGGAAGTGTGTGAATTAACCACACACAATATACCCCTTTATTTTTTACCCCCCTTCCAATTTGGAACTTTGTAGGAGTGCTTGTAGCTAACCTTAAGAGGTATTAAATAACACTTTACATAATGAGTGTAATTTTATGCTCTTTGGATTCATAGAAAAAATATCCACTTTTCCAAACCTAAAATAATGAGAAAAATTTATGGTAGTATGAAGCTTTCCACCAATTACAAAATATTTTCCTTCTTTGCAAAATAAAAACTTCAGATTTATAAAAAAACATTAGTGTAAAATTCAAGAAAAAGAGAGGAAAAATTTAGAAAAACTTAGTTTTCCATGGGCTAGAATAAACCAACAACTTAAATTCCATATGACTAGGGGCTTAATTTTAAGATAGGTCATAGCCTCTTATATTGAAATAATCCCTAGCATATAGATAACCTTAGGAGGTTGCACAATAGAGGAGTGAAAAATATCCTCAATATCAACACAAAATTTGTTCCCCTTATATAAACGGCCTGGGTGCAAAATCATGAGCTAACCTCACTAACTATATGGAAAATCATGATAGAACCTCAAGTATGATGTGGAAAATTAGGATAGAAGCTCATGACCTATAAAAAACCTTACAAACAAAAGTTGGTGCTTGCATAAAATGTACTTCACAGGCTTGAAATAACAAATCTTAAGCATTATGGATTACAAAAATCTCATAGCATTAGGATTCAAATAGTTCATGAGCTCAAAAAGATAAAGGATTTGTGGCTTAAATAAGAGGTATTGGACTCCATGTAGATTTTCATGCCTCCATGAGGTTTATTTCACAACCTCTAAAGTTGGAATGACATGTCCAGTGTTCAAATCATGCACTCAAGATTAGAATCATGCCTAGATCAAAATCAGCCATCTTTCAAATAACATGATTTCAAAAGGGATAATTTCACCCCAAATTTATACCCTAAATTCACATATATAAATCATGATAAAAGCATAGACCTATAGAAGGAAAATTGTGTAAGGGAAATGTACGATAGATCAACTAAACCTTGATTGTAGATAATAAACATGCAAAGTAAAATTAAACAAAAAGAACAAATTGAACGAGTTCACCTTGATAGGTTGCAAAATCCATGTCTTCTCTGATACCATGTGAAAACCAACAATTATGAAGATACAATATCAAGCACAATAAACACACAAAAAACTATATGAAGTTGACTAATGTATTATGTGTATTGTCAAAAAATGTACTCCATTACATTTTCATAATATGTTTGGGTACCTTAAATTAAATTGACTTAATTAAGCCTCCAATTGGCCCAATTATTCATCTAAAATACTAATTAAATATACTTTCCAAAAGGGGAATCTATATTTAATTAAAGGATTTATCAATTTTAACACCTTGAATGAATAGGCCCTGGAAATTTAGGTCAAGACCCATTCACTCTTGGTTGAATGGGTCCCCTTTAGCCTCCAAATTCAAAATTTTAATAAATTTTTTTTTGCATTTTTGTGATCCCAAATTCAAATTTTATATATCGGCTTGTAAGGTTTAATTTTCAAGAAATTAGAAAATCATCTATAAATATTGTGATCTAGTGAATTTCTACTCTAAATGAAAAATAACCAAAATAAAGTGCAAGAAAAGGAAAAAAAAAAAAAAGACACCTCAAGATTAGACTAGTTGAACTTGAACAAAACAATAGAAGAAAAAAAATTATTTTACCTTGTCCAAATTGATAAGTTGGATGGCCCTTATATTCATTGAAGATGTGTGCTCCTTGCTTGATAAAATCACACAAAATGATGCTCAAACTAATGGGAATACAATGGTGGCCATGGTTGATGGATTGGATGCAACCATGGATGTCAAATATGCTACAAAAATGGAGGAAAGATGACTAGGTGTATGGGAGTTAAGTTTACATAAGTTAGTGTTGTGTAAAATGAAGAAAATTTCATTGTTTGTAGGGAAAGTGCCTCCAAAAGAATGGAAGGAGAAGATTAACTATAGGGAAAAAAATCAAGGGTTGAGATGTCTTGTGATATCTCAACCCATTGGATAATGACATGTGGATGGAGATGTGGAAAAGGGATGGTGAAGTGGCGATGATGTGGAGCCCAAGTGGAAGCCACATGGGGGTCATTCCAAGTACCTAGGGAATGGGTAAGATCTCATAAAGGAGTTTCTTGTCCATTTGTACAAATGCATGTAATGAGAGGACAAGAGGAATTAAAAAATCCTCAAAATCCTCATGAGGAAGAACAAAGGAATTAAAAATTCCTCATGGGGGGGTGTAAGGAAATGAAAATTCCTCAAAATGCACGTGGGCAATAAATTGGAATTTTAAATTCCAAAGCGTATGGGAGGGACTTCTCCAAAAGGAGAAATTCATTAATAGAGTCAACTAAGGGTGGATGCCACAAATGGCATGAGGATTCGGTTAGGTTAATTTATTGATTTAGGTTGTTCAAATAAGGGATTAGGTGAGCTAACCTTGATTAGTGACCCACTTGCATTTTATGGAGGATGTGATCCTAATCTTGATTAGGGATGTACACACCCTAATTTGAGATTAAGTGGGCTAATCAAAATTAAAGGATATGTTGGAGGATGAGAGAAGGAGAGAGAAAATAAATGAATTAAAAAATTGATTTAATTCATTTAGCAAAGGTGACTAAATTAAATAAATTAGAATATTTATTTAATTTATAGAAGGGTTAAGGTATTTAATAAATTAATTAAACACCTTAGGGGACCTTAGGAACAAGACGAATATTAACCAAATAATAAATTATTTAATTAATATGGCTTATGGATATGGGATAGAAGAATACAAGAGTGAATTTTACTATATGGGGGTGGTCAAATTCAAATGTTTACATTTTTCCCCTATTTGAAATATTGTTTGAATAATGGTGTTTCAAAGAAAATAAAGTGTAGACGACTCAATAGAAGAAGAGAACCATGGAAGATGGCTTAGTATCATAGGTAGGGTGATATATGGGAACAACGAGGAAATATGATGAGGTATTCCCCATGGAGAGGGAAGATGGAGAGGAAAAAGAGAAAAAAGCGACATCTTGATAGGAAAAAAGGGAGGGTACCATGTTGAAGAGGATGA
>VDFB02017247.1:0-15182 GCA_007258455.2 Sequoia sempervirens
TGGGACTAAATCTTCGCTTGGACTGTTCTTGACGGTGTGAAGTGACATGGTAATTGGGACTAACTAGTTTGCAGGCGACAATTGTTGACTTCCTCCTTTCGAGGCTCCTTGATATGTGTTATGTTGATAAGATGGCCTTCCTTCTTGATAGGTTTACATGGGAGGCTTCAAAGGTGCTGCTTGCTGTTGTCGAATGAGGACTAGCTCATCTGCAAAGGACTACATGAGATTCTTCATATCATTGACATCCGCTACTAATGAAGAGGATCCCAACATGCTTGGTTGTGCACTAGGATATACATACATGGATTGTGATGTAGCCATTGTGTTTTCTTGTGGAGCAGAGGCGCTCAGAGTTACTTCTTCCCAGGGGCTACTTAAGATTTTTGTGAACATGGGCATCAATGGACGTGGTGGAAGCTTCCCAACATCGATTAGACTATTTTCTACACCCAAATCTAGATTGTATGAATCGAGCAGAATATCTCCTCCCATAGATTGCACCATGACTGTGATATCTGAATTGAAAGCCTTTAGATAAAACATGAATGCCATAGCAGCTAGAGGACTAGCAGTCATAGGAATTCTTTGTCAGGTTTTGGGAAACCTGCTGTTGAAGTTGCTCATGGCCTCTTGTGGGGTCCTTTTGATGGTGATTAATTGGTGCAGCAAAGAGGAGTGATCTCCCTTTTTGAATAAGCACTCGAACAACTTCTTTTTGAGTTGTTCCCAAGAGCAAATAGAACCTAAAGCCAAAGACCTATACCAGTCCTAGGATTTTTCTTTGAAAGACACGAATATTAACTTGATAGCAACATTCTCATCCATGATGTTATGTACTCTGCATACCTCTGCTATATCTTGGAGATGTTCGGAGGGGGTCTTGAAGTCCTCCCCAAAAAACTTTGAGATGGCCTTAAGAGCATTCGCAGGTATTGTGGGCCATAAGTCTGGGGGTGTAGGTAGTTGTAGTGGACTACTACTATCCCACATTACAAAATTTCTAGGAGCGGAGGCACCTAGATGGGCCATTGTAAATAGATTCCTATGGATAGGATACACATGTATTCTAATTTGGAAAGTTTGACCGCCTGGTGGAGTAGATAAAGCTCTAGATTGTGGGCTAACACTTCTTTCCCTGCAATTTCTTACAGGTGATATAGAGCTTGTAAGTCTTCTTCTCCTTGATACCGAGGCAAGTAATTGGGATTACTGGAAATGGCTTCTAGAAGATACTCTTGTTTGGATTCTAGGCATGAAATTTCTAGCCTCTTTTCTTGGTCTAATTTAAGAAATATTTTTAACTTCTAATCAGATATTCGAAAAAACTTTCGTCCCACCGAGCATGGCATAAAAAGAACTGTTGATCATCAAATCTTATGCTTCTCTAACAACCTTATGGGAAATTTAGCAAGTGGGGGACCAATTTGCACCTCACTAAATGACCTCCAAGATTTTTATAAAAAGTTAGCTCTTCTTTGTGTTCTAGGGGAAAAGGTAGAAATAAATGCAAACAAAACATAAAAATGGTGAGGCACCAAAGCTTTTACAACATTTCAAACCTTAACTATTCCTTATGAATGATATGATAGAAAGAATGTCGTAGACCCTTCATTGTTGGGAGGAGAATGAGCAACAAAGGCTAAAGAAAGCACAGTGTAGTCTTTCAAATCTACCTATGGGAAGCACGCATTGAGGTCCAATCAGACATAAAAAACCTCTAAAGATTAACAAAAATATCTAGAAACTTACAAAAACTGTTCATTTCACAGCATAATATGAAAATGGAAAACTCTTTACAAAAATTGGAAAAGTTCAATAGACATAATCCAATTTCTGAAAGTTAGCATTCAACATAGAAGCTTAATAACATGAAAATTAGCTATCTGAACTACCAAAGAAAACCTAATACAATGTTTTTAACATGAACAAAATATAAAAAAGGAAGCTTGACAAAGGCCATAGCATGCACAATTTCAAGAATTTATCCCAAATAGATCAAACTTCAATAATATATGAATTGAAAAACAAAGATCAGATGCCAACCTGATGATAGTTTGAATTAAAATATAACATGCCAGAGAGAATAGCAATATTCTATAAAAAAACTTCTTCTTATGAGAAAATAGAAACTCCTTAATAGATCTATATCCTTTGAAAATATTTTTGAAATAATTTTCCAACTTTTTTTCTTATGTTGCCAACCCCTATTTATAACTAGAAGAAGAGAGCATCACTGCAAACATTCCAGCAACAGAAACTGCTAGATGCCTAATCCTGATAGCCCACAATCTGATCTTAGATCTTGATTAGATCATGGTAATCTTCGCTGATTAAGTGCCAATTTATTCATTAATGGATTTTAGATATTTAGCAAAGATAACTGTCAAAAAACAATCAAATTTTTGACATAGCCTAGTAAAATCTAGTTGATCAACCATAGAGATTGTTGATGTTGACTTGAAGGTTCCACATCAAAAGAAAGACACCCACCGTGTTCCCGACAAACTCTGCCCGAGGAGATCACTCCGCAAAAAATAGAACATGCCTGAAATGAATAGATGACATATCAAGCGAGTAGGAAATCTCATATTTGTGGGAGTGGCTTTGAAGAAAATCCCCACCAAGCTAACACATGCCCCAACCTACGCCTGAAAGGAAGACGATATGTAAATAAATTCACACAGCCACCACGTGGTGCATTGTGTACCTTTATGTAGGAGTAGTCTTTGTCCTTTGGGCATGGATTTCAAACTCTGAAGCCAAAAAGAGTAAGGGCCGAAAACCAAAAAGGGATAAAAAGCAAAATTTCTTTACACTAAGGATAATAAAATATTTGCATTGCCAAATTTTATAATATTTTAGATATTCATGAGTAAGTTTAAGAGCTTTAACTTGAGATGGATTAAGTCTAAACCCTCATAGGACAATGGAGAAATGACCTTTGTGTAGTAATTATGGTGCCTTTAGGTTATCCCTATTATGGGTTAACTACTTATCATTATGGATTGGTGCTAAATGAAGAGGGAATCTATTGATTATTCTATAATATTTTTAAAATTTATTGGCACCATATAATATTGTTATATGGGCCCCTTCTAACCATCAAATCAAACTTTATTATACATCACTAGCCTTTTTTCTAGCTTACATTGACAAATAAGATAAAAAAAATTGATGATGTTTTACTTAGTTAAGATCATTTACCTAATTCTAAATATGATAATAATTATAAAAGGTAAACCAAACTAGTAACTTTTCACTATTTGGTTCTTTGATAAATTACTCTCATGACTTTATTTTTACGCGTATTTGCTATTTCAAACTTTAGCAGTTTACAAATGACATTTCTATTAAAACATTATGCTAGAACGTTTCTTATGTTTTTAAATTCAAATGATAATTGCTTAACTTTTCATATTAAATATATAAAAAACTTTCTAAGATTTCAAATCAAAATTTGATACTTTATATATTTTAATATATAAAAGATTCCATTCATTGAAGACTAAACTTATAAAATAAAAAATAAAAAGTAGACAAAGACCACATTTTAATATTCTATTCACACTAATAATTATAAAAATCTTAGCTTTACAACTCACCATGACCATTACATTCATTCTGCAAATAAATAAATTTTGTCGAACTTTATAAATATAAATGATCTTCATTTGAAAGCATTTGAAGTGGACGAATGCAATGAATCTACACCGTTACCTGATTTAGAGTCAGACTTATAAGCCAAGTTCCATAACACAATTTCACCCAAAAAAAGTATTTTGGAAGGAAAAACGAAGAGCAGCCACAGCGATCATGAGCACACTAACAGCCGAAGAAATCCGTCGTTTAAATGCAATTGCACAGTTTTTGCTTGGGGATGAAATCTCCGACAAGAGGACGAAAGCTATTATTGTTGCCGGGGAGGATCGAAAAAGGCATTACAGGGGAGTGAGATTTGTTAAGGCTCGCCGGAAATTTGCTGCAGAGATTCGAAACCCTAAGAAGAAGGGTTCCAGACTTTGGCTTGGCACCTACAATACAGCCGAAGAAGCTGCAGCGGCATATGATCGTACGGCTTTCCAAATGCGCGGTTCTAGGGCTATCCTCAATTTCCCTGTCAACGTTGAGTGCGGACTGTATGTGGATCCCTTTGCTCAATCCTTCTCTTCACACAGAAATACAGAGGGGGAGAAAAAGGGGGGATAGAATGTGAAAATAGAAATTGTGCAGAGTTGGATATTTTTTATTTGATAAATAAAGAGATGAAAATAATCAGACGGGATGATTTAGAAATAAACTTTTTCATACTTGCAACTGTTCTTTAGAGGTGTATTCACCCCAAAATAAATAGCTTAACTGTTGTTCGTTATGGGCTAAAATAGTCACTGTATGGAAGTAATGTAATTATTTCCTGCAATTTTCTCTTCACTTAGTTACAATATACTTTTATTATGATTAAAGTAGATAGTTTTTGTTGAATTCAAATGTAAACCATAGAAGAATATAAAAAATGCATACGAGTTGAAGGAAACTATTCATATTCACGTTTATGTATCTAACAATTTATGCAGAGATTTGTGTACAGAAACATTTAGTTTCATTAGTAATCAAGATTTCTAGATAAAACTGTGCAATTTTTCCTTTATCAATGTTTTGGATCATACTCTATGATCCATCATCAGAATGATTAGCAGATAGAGAGAGAAAAATGATCCTGATGATGGATCATCGAGTATGATCCAAAACGTTGATGAAAAAGAATTTACACACAATTTTATCCAGAAATCTTGATTACTAACAATCATAGACTGTGTAAACAAAATATTATTAATTTAGTTTCGTTATTAATATAAAAATTCATCATTTTCTCATAGACCTTAAGCTAATGTAATCACTGTTCCTGCTTATGCTAAATCCCGCAATGTTGGGTAAATTTTGATGAGAAAAGCATGTTATACGGAAGGGAAACGTTTGAAGGCCTGTACGGGAGAGCTGAGGCCATGGGCGACATGCGTTCTTAAATCATCCTTGTTAGAATAATGAACAACTATAATTACACATGTTGAATAAGTATCAGTCAAAGATGCGTTAATAGATATAGTTGATGTGTCTTCATGACAAAGAAATTTCAGTTGGCTGTCATATCTTTGTTTCCTTCTTTTTGTAACATTATAAGGTTTATGTTGTTTTTGGTCTTTCTGCGCTTCTCTTGGTTATCCGGAGACATTTTGTCTGTGATTTTTTTTGCGTCTCTGGGCTACACTTTTGCTGTAAGCTTTATTATACTTTTATATATTTTCACTTACTAACGATATATATAATTCAGGTTTATTGTCTTTTTTAAAAATTTAGTTTGAAGGTTTGTAAGAAATAGCTGATATCTTTGGATTTTTATTATATAAGAAGGTTTAATGCTATTTATAAATTTATATGTATTTTTTTAAATTAAAAAATTGAGATAATTATTTTGATTGTCAGAAAATAAAATAAAATTGTGGAGCTTCTTTCTAATTATATATATGTAATCTCATTTGATAATAAATATTTGAGTCTCTACAACTTGTTTTGGTTGTAATTTGGTATCTCAATCATCATGTTCTTGTCTTTGTTGTTGTCAAATATTTTGAGTTTGAGTAGGCGCAAATGCTACATATGCTATGTTGTGGGGGAGATTCTCAAAGGGCATGACATCTATTCTTGATATTATTACAATTGATGTTGGTAGCCAAGTAGGTGTTTGAGATCAATTTTAATCCTTTATATTGTGATAAAGGAAGACATGTGATTTGGACCTTAGATCCCTTTTTTCCTACATCACATTTTGGTGAACCTTGATGTTTGTGTACTTTAAATCCTTCTAAAATATTAATTAGGTCATGTTAAAGTTTAAGTTTGTTATTTATGCATGAATTTTTTGATAAAAATCATTGAAAAAGAAAATATTTGCATAGTATTTTAATTTCAAAAGATAAAAGGTGATAATTTTTAGTTGTTACAAGATAGAACTAGTGAGCTAGAGAACTATAAAATCTTAATTAGGTCATCTTAAGGCACAAAAAAAATATGAAAGTTGATTATTGCATTTTCCAATCTGGAAATTGCATTTGAAACATTTTGCATTAATTCAAAAAATTAAAATTGCATGCATAATTGGGTATTACACATAACAAAATTGGGATATTTCTCATTTCTAAAAATATGTTTGTTGCTAGACCCAAATCTATATAAATTAGGATCCTTAGACATTGTAGCTCACTTCTAAAATTTGAAATAAAAAAATCAACATCTCTATTCTAGGGTGCCAATGCCCTTGTGTAGTTAAAATTAGCCAAATTTGAACCACAATTTTGTTTGTGATTTATGTGTAATTTTGTGTTCTATATGATTTTTTTTTCAATTTTTATGATTGTGATGTGTTTCCCCTTCATTGTATGAACACTAAAGTGTTTATAATCTCACAACAAATTTATGAGCTTCCCAATCTGGTGTCACATAGCTAATACCCTTTTGAGACATAGTTTGAGACTTATGGCTTCCCATAAGACTTTTTGAAAATTGTGGATTTATAAAGGTGTCACTTTATTTTTGAATTAAAACTCTTGCAAGCTTTATTGATATTTATTAGTATTCTCATATAAGATATATCTTTCCATTTTATGTTATTTTATTCTATAGATAACATTCCTTAATACCATATCTATTTTTATTGCACATCATTTTAAAGTTATGAGGTAATTATTTTAATCTTCAAATTAGATAGGCAATAGTTTGCACATGTAGCTTTGATAGAATGTTAGGAAAAAGTATCAAATAGAAATTTAGATAGGAAATTATATCATAATTTAATATCCTTTATCACAATGTTCACAAATTAAAGTTGTTCTAAATTATTAGATTTGGCTTTTCTATGTCACTATTTGATTTGTATAGAAAATTAATGTTTCAAAAAATATTACATATTTTAACCCATAGCTTATGATTTGTAAGATTCTTCCATTAAATTTCTCTTATTAATTGATGCTTAATTTTATGTGTTTGAAATGTTTGAATTCATATATTAGGAAAATAAATACCTTATAATTCAATATTGATGAAGAAAATTTTAAGTTGAAACACACTATCTATTTAAACATGAACACATTTATTTTATCATTTGTAATATGTATTTTAATATTTAATCCCTTTTTGGTTGATTATATTTTTTGAATTTAGAATTTTAAGATTTTTGCATTAAAAAACTGAATATATTGTGTAATTAAATATTAGTGAAAAGGATTATATGTTAAAAATAATAATATGTACTTCAACATTCATATGTTTAATTTTTAATCTCTAAGATTTCTTCTATCCTATCTTTTGTTAACACTTTTTTACACAAGTATATAAACTAGCAATTGCACCTTGGTGTGCAATGGGTACGCCAAAGAAATTTTAGTTAGGAAACATTTTTATTTTTATTTTTTTATACAAGAAACGAGTCAAAATGGGGCATCTATGAGAGGGTAACGGCATTATTTATTTATTATTTTCTATGATATTTGGGATATTATGTAAGTTATTAGGTAGAGAGGTTAAATTAAAAAAGTCAAAATTGAAAGTTATAGATCATCTTCTTAATTTGAATATTATGACAAAACATTGATTACCCTTGTGGATTGCCTAGATTTGGAAATTGATCAATTTTTACAATTGTAATATAATCATTAATGTTTAAGAGAGGTGTAATATTTGTAAGAAAAATTGCTTGTTATTTTAGGTTGTTTGACCATCACTATGGGATAGGGATTTCTTGTTATGTGGTTTCTTGAAGGTCATATTTTTATATAGTGGATGCACATGATAGAGGTTATGATGGTTATTTTAGAGATAATGTATTTGTATTAAATTATTAGCAGTTAAAGACATTAGTGGATTGTATTTATTGCAAGGGTTTGTCCATTTTATTTTATTTTTGTATTCATATTGTTTTCATGTTTAAGATTGATTTTCTATTGTTAAGTAGTTTGAAACAGTTTATTGTTAATATTTTCACCATGGCATTCACCTTATATTCAATATTTTTTTATCAAAGCTATGAATTTATTTTAGAGATGGATGTCATTCATGTAGTCTTGTGGATTTTTTTGGTATTGGAATGAGAGTGTGTGGTTTAGTAGTTTTCTAGATTTAAATGTAGTTAAAGAATCATGACAAGTGAATTTCAATCAGATATTGAGAAGTTCAATGAATATGAGTTCAAGTTATGGAATCTAAAAATGGAGGATCACCTAGAGACAATAGATCAATAGAAAATATTGCATAGCCATGTAAATTCTCATTTAGTTTTGGGTGGCTTTAGAATAGTGGTTTACAATTTATAAGAGGAAGGAAATTTCACGTTTTTCCTTTTTACCATTTTCAATGGGTTCGGTTGAACCCAATGGTTCGACCGAACCTCACAAGGGGTTCACCTGAAAACATATGTTTGGTCGAACCCCTGGTTTGACCGAACCCATAAAACCTAAATTAAAAAATCATATATAAATGGGTTTGGTCAAACATGGGTTCGACCGAACCCCTTAAATATGACAAAAACTAAAAAATCTTTCATTTTCAACTGTCACTTTTACTTTCTAATTTTACCAGTCACTTTCCCTGGTGTGTGTGGTGAATTGAGAGTGTGAGGGTGACCAAACAGAGTTTTTCTTTCTGGTGAAAGAAAATTTAAGTTTGTCTCTTCAAATTTCATCATTCTGGTTTGCATATTGAGCACTATCGAGCACTAGGTATTTAAAATTCAATTTTTTTAGAGTTCAAAATGCATCTATTTGTTTAATTTTGAAACTCTAAATGCAATTTTTTTCAAATTTGTTGAATTCAAATTGCATTTGTTTGAAAGTTTTTAAAGCATTTTCAACATACAGTATTTTGGTTCCCCATTTTGCATACATTTTTGTCTTTTGTAAATGAAATATGCCTTCCCATTTAAACAATCAAAGCTATGGATAAATAGATTTAATTTTAGTTACAAGAAAATTGTATAAATTATAAATTTATAACATAATTATGTACATGGGAAAATCCTCTTGGAAGAAAAATCCCACAACCAAAAACATGAACTAATTATATTATTTGATAATAATATCATTTACAATAAAATATTCATGTGCATACCCTTATAGTAGTATCATTTAAACATGTGAATATGGAGTAATTTCTAGTAGCATGATGATACCTACAAAATCATTATGCTTTCTCCACCTCAAGCACCCATAAATAGAAAAAATTTAAACCATAAAGAAAGTGTGGTTTAACCAAAGCCATGAGCCAAAATAATGACCTAAAAATGGCACCAAATTTGGCATAAATTTCAACATCATATTCCTTGACTTGGTTTATAGGATGTATTTAGCAAATTCTTTACATCTTGTCAAAAAAATTCAAATCCTCCTCCTCATAACCGACACTCCATTTTTGACATATTTAAACCCATTATTTAAGATGATCTTGATGATTTTCATAATTCTAATCAATATTCTAGTGTAACCCCCCTTTTTTTATTCTCTTATGTGTCATATAACATTTCATAAGTAATTCCCATCTTACAATTTCATACAATGCTCTTACAACTTTTTAAATATATAAAAAGTACAACCCTAGTTCAATTAGGATTATCTAATTATTATCACCTACATCCATTCATTACATGTTATTAGTTTTTAGTTGCACGCATTATTAGGAAATATGCATTGTCTATGAAATTGGGGTATATTGCATGTTTGAGAGTGTTTTCCTTGATCTTTTATCTAGTTAAAGTAATATCCTTTAAAATCTTGTTTTATGGAGTTTTCATCTTAACTGTAATATGTCTAGCAAATAAAATGATGATTGAATCATTTTTTCATATAATAGCTAATGACAACCATATAAAGAGCCACATTAAAGAATATGAACAATAATGATCACTTGAGACTATGATTTAGATACATATGTTGGTAAACAAGATATTTTCCTAAATTGATAATTACGTATTGATGCACCTCTCCACCCTAAATATCCTCACTCGTTGTCTAGTAATTTATATAATGTATTAGGTGGCTATCCTTAGGGAATTAATACTATTCATAATATTACCACTCTAATGGATTTTAATAATGTTGTACCCTCTATGCATCCATCTACCCTTCATCCTCTTATAATGATTCCTCCTATCATACTATAGTTACCACTTCCATGGGATCCACCACCCATGTCCTACCGCCTTTCTCTCCACTAGTATTTTTCTTATCTCCCATCCTTTTATATATGTTCACACCATTGTTACTACTAGCACTATCCTATACAGATATGTTCTTCATACCATTCATCCTTATCCTATGAAAATCTAACCTTATAGTGTAACTTCTCCTTCCATTACCATGTCATTACCTTTCTAGACCTTCCCCTCTTTACACATTCTCCTTTTTATCCTACACTACTCTTACCACTAATATATCCCTATACCTTGGATATACTATTGAAGAAATTTAACTGACTTTCAATATCACAAAAATTAGACCCATATTTTTAAATGTAAAATGTGTATAATAAAGCACAATCCATGCTTCCTAATTCAACTTCACTAATATCTATCGAATGAACTTAGGTTCATTACAATAAGATAATCATATAGCCATAATTAGTTGTCAAGATAATGGTAAAGTTTTCAATAGCCATATTTATCCTTCCACATGCCACCATTAGACATACACATAAGATTCATTAGGAAAAGTGGATGTGTGGATATGTGGATATGTGTCAAAAAAATGCTTTGATAAGATGTGTGTAAGGAAAAAATGGAGTTCAAGTGTTTGATTTATGTCTATATAATAGGTCATAAACTCTAGGGGAATTATTACCACTTTGCACAATATTGCACCATATATATATATATATATATATATATATATATATTCAAAATGAGGCAAAAAATACAATAGGAATAATATGGATATGCAAATTTTATCATTACATTTTTTTCCACTTTAAGATGCATGTGAAGATTTTAAAATAATTGTGCATCTCAATTTATGTGGTATTCACAAACATGTATGGAAAGTAAATATTTAGACATCAAAAAACATGAAAAAGTGGTTTGTTGTCTTGTGCACAACACATCCTTTTTCTTTTGAGAAAATTATCTATCACTTTGTAAAATCCTTGCTATGTTGAGATTATTTAATTTTTTCCCTCCATATTTGTAGTCCTTTTTATTTCTAGAAATATAATTTATGACATTTTTTCTTAATAAACAACATATGAATAAATTTTACCTGGTTGTAAATTTTACACATGGTTGTATGCAATCTCATATATATAGTACGTATGGTTGTGATTACAATGTTTATATTGTGTTTAGATTTGGTTTTATATTATCCTTCCAAAAAAAGTTTGATGTTTATAATATTTTGATTTACCTTTGGATTTTGTAGACACTAAATCTCACATACACTCATATCCATACCATGGTCCCCACCCGAACACCTAACATCCACTTATTAACAAAATTCATGATACCTTAATTCCTACACTTTATCAAAATCAAATTATTTTTTTCTTTTCAGACCTAAAACGATCAAGGCCTAAACTAATTAAAATATTTATTGTAAAAATTTCCATAGTAAAGTACAAAATAGAGAAGGGCATGTCAACCCACAAATCATGAAGGTGTAGGGACAAAACCAAGAGACCCATCAAATAGGATTGTAGCAATCATATATAGACAAAATTGATTAAGAAAACCTACCATAACTGAAAACAAACCTAAAAAGAAGACATATATTACATATTTTTTGAGTGCCCATATATTACATATATATAGCAAAAGCTAGTAGAGGGTGAGGGACATGAGTGAGGAGAAACAACATTTCCTTATGTGCCTCCATTGTTTCTCCATACAATAGAGCACCCAATTCTATTTTATGTCCATTGATTGTATTTTCCACTAAAGATTCATCCCATTCTTGCAAGGTTCATTTCAAAGAAATTCAAACACAAAGGAAACTAGAGTTTTCCTTTAAAACTTTGTGTCTAAGCAAACACCCAACAAAATATTTTTCATTATGTAAGTCATCATCCTGAATGGCATTGTTTAGGGAATGGTCCAAAAAGAACTTATAAAACATAATCCACTACAAACTAAGCAACTAAACCATAATTTTGAAGAAGATCCATAGCATTAAACAAAAATAAAGACACTACCTAAGAGAGAGACATTAACTAGAGAGTTTCATATAGAATTTGGTCACCTACGGTCACCCAAATTACTAACTCCACATGCCAGCAATCAATCTTGAAAATTTTCTTCAGCATTTTGAAAAAAAAGTCCCAAACTCTAAATGTACTCCCTTTTTGGGATGGGATGAATGCTCTCCTATTGATCAAATCGGCCTCCATTGTTACTCGAGTAGAATAAATTAACCAAATATTTAAATGAATCATTCTCTCACAAATATTGAAATAAATTAAAATAAATCCAAGTATTTAATCTATTATTCCTAGATAATTCAATGAAAATTATGATAAATTAGTTTATATATCAATCAAATTATTTAACATATTTAATCAAATTAGATAAAAATTGAAAATAATTCAATCAATTCATTGATCAAAATAATTAAGAAATTTCATTAAATAAATAAATTAGTTAATTAGGTAATAATAGTAGCCACATTTTAATTGGGTTTTAAACTCATGATACATGATCAAATCCTAGCAATTTATCCATCATATAAAAAATCTATAAATTGAGATCAAATCCATCACTTTATCGTCTCAATTTTGAGCAAGTGTATTTTATCTAGTTGGGCAATAAATATTTTATCATTTGCATGATATATCCATTTGTCAATATGTATTTCATTATAATTTTAGTTTATTTTTTGTGTAATTCATCTTTTCACTCTATTAGAGGTGATTTGTTAATTCAATTTGAAGTCTTCATTTATTTTCCTCAATGTCTCATTTATTTAAATTAAATGCTTACAAATTGACATGCTTGGTGGGATGCAAACCCACAAATGCCTGGTTACATTTTATATTTTATACTATTAAAGTATTTGATTTATGCTTTATTTGTTATTTAATCTATGTTGATCACATTTTTCTATATATATCCTCTTCGCCTATCCTTCTCTATGGATATGTTCCACTCATATCTACCATCCTGAGGTGATCCATGTCTCAATCCTTGTCAAGGTCACTCCTCCTCTCTACCTATATCGTTTCTCAATGAGCTAAATCTATCACTGCTACTCCCCAAAACACCTACATTTAAATATTAAAAAAATGTTTAATAAATCATACAACATTGATTAAAACTAACTAAACAATGAAAGCATTTAATATTATAACACCTTATGAATTATATTGAATGTCCCCACCTTGAAATTTATAGCCATTGATGTCAATCACTTATTCATACTATAGCTTCATTCTCCAAAACACCTACATTTATATAAAAGTGATTTTTTAAGAAAAATAATATTTAACCTACTTTTAACTCAACAATAATGGATGTATTTCTATCATAAACTCTTCGTACTCATAACAAAATCATGGCCTAGGTAGAGTATAAAAAATGTTGTTTCCAACCTCATATGTAAATCTAGAGTTAGAGTGTCAAAATTGTTGAATTTCATCCTATGTGCTATTAATTAGCTTCTTATCGACTCATGGAAGCCTACTGCTAAAAGCCCAAGTATGATTTTCAATAGGACTTTCTAATCATGATCTTATTGATAGTACTTTTGATAATGTTTTACGATTTAGGCTTAATTCAAGACAAGTTTACCTTAATAATTGAGCCTTTTTAATTATTTAATTTGTTACTAATGATGTTATTAGTCTATGAGCAACTCTTTTATCTTTTTCCTTACTATTATTTACAATAGAATTGAATGCATTAAAAAAACTTTAACAACAATATTATTTCGATCAAACTTTTTGTTTACATGAATCTTTGAAATTTATTTAGTAAAGGTCTCATTTTGTACATCTTTAGTAATTGTATAAAAATTTGGAATATTTTGGTTAATACATCTTATTGGAAAACCATTCATTGAAAAATTTTGAAGCCCACAACCAAATGGTTTGTGATGACCTCTTGCCTTCAAGAATTTCTATTATGCCCATCAATTTCAAACCATTTTGGGGTTCTTGAATGTTTTTAAATTTTAACAAACTCATTACAAAAAGATGGATTTTGAATTTCTTTTTCTTCTTCACATTTAGGTTCTCTCTTCTTATGTAATTTGGAGACACATTGAGTCTCATTGGTTCATGTGAGATATTTATAACAAGTATGCAATGAAGTCAAACTTTATTAGATTTGATTCTTAATATGAGATATTTATTTTGCTTTCCAATCTATAATTTTTTTTATGTTCTTGGCTATATAATTGAAGTTCATTTAAGTTAACAACTATTAGATTAAATATTTTTATCCTTAATTATTTTCAAATGATTTTATACTTTAATCTTTGTATTCTTATTCTTTCTTTTATCGTTTCATTTAAAATTTGAACCATTTAAGGATGCTATGTTATAGATTATACTTGTCTTCCAATTCTTTTTAAATTGTTAATAGTATGAAAATATTATTGATGAGTAGATGAATTATTACAAGTTCTATTTTAGATTTGTATTCTCTTTATCTAGATATATTATTTACCAAAGTCTCATTGCTTTTTTAGGTGTACTGTATATATATATATAACATGAAAAATGTAGATCATGTTCTACCTATGCCAGATTCTTTGTTTGCAAATACTAGTAATGAGATAAAAAATTGTAGATTCATTAGCAATGTGTGCAAACCCGGATATAGTGAAATAAATGCATGCTAATATTGCATAGTCTAGAAATTAAAAAAGATGAACTTTCGAGAGGACTAGTGCATATTCCCTGCATGAGTGACTGCTATTCTTTCTGCATGGTGAAGTTGAAGCATATGGTGACATTCCCTCTTAAACAAATAATACAAGATAGTGTCACTAAAGAAATGATAAAAGCCACTTGTTTTCCGTTTTATCAAAATGTGCCTAAGGTTAGGGGATACCAGGTCACTAGATGTTTTGATTATGCTATGGCCTCATTGATCTACCCACAATTTCTCACAGCGCATGGTCTATACCCAAATAATGACCATATTCCATTGTATT
>VDFB02017248.1:0-27123 GCA_007258455.2 Sequoia sempervirens
AGGTGGAGACATAGTTCTTTCTTCATCATGCCCAGGTTCTTGTTGATCACCCTCTTGTCTTTTTGAATTTGGTTCACCTTTAGACTCTTCTTCATCTACAAAATCTTCTTCTTCATCAGAGTCCAGCACAGATGCTTCTGTTGAAACTTCTTCTTTAATAGATTAATCGCCAAAATCTCCTTCTTCATCATAATCTATCTCTTTAGAAATGGCCCCTTTTCCTCTAGGGCGAGATGGTTTAGATTCCGTAGTTGGATGGACAATGTATCCTTCTTACCGATAGTGAACTTGATCCTTGGGCCTCTTCATGAAGAAGTGGGAAGAGCTATAAATTTTTCTTTCATGTGGAGTTCTTTTTGTCGATGAGCTTTTGCCTCAGATTCCTCTCCTTCCGAATCTGTTCTGAAAATTTTCATTTCAAAACCATGCTTGTGTAACCATTCTGCAGTGTTAGACAAAATTGGTACCAATCTTTCCCTAATGCTAACACTTTCCTTTTTGGACCATTGAATTGTAGGCAACGACCTCTTGGATATTTATTGTTCATTATAGATAACATTCATGATTTTGCCAGGATGAAATCTTTTGGTAGGTCAACGATACCAAGATCTTTGATTTGTTGTATGGTCAACCTGCAATAATCCATTTTGAAAATGGCTTCTTCATCCTTGCAATCAGCCTAGATGTCCTCGAAATGGTACTTGTGATGATGACCCTTTTACAATTTCCTTTTGACATCCTAGTAATCAAAATCAAACCTATATTTATAGGTCTTGATTGTCATGACTTACATCTCAACATAAACTAATTTGGCTTTTTGTATAGTCAGGATAGCATATCTACCAATTGTTAGTGGGAACTTGAATCAACGCTTGTGAATATTTCTTCATTCTTTGTGCATTGAAATCAACTGTCTGCACATCTCCATGAGGACCCACTTGTCCGAAGGATATCGTGGCAACATGTAAGGGTAACCAGTATAACACCCTACTCTCAAATAAGTAAAAGTTGGGAATTGTAGAAATATGCATCCAACTTTACTTACTGCCTTATAGGCCTCATCATATACCCTCCTCCTCTCAAGAGTTAGATCAAAATTGAAAAGTAGAGATGCGAAGAAAGCATCAATAACCCTCTTGAAATGATAGAAGCTTTCCTTCAATTCCAGTTGATAGAAATTTTTTTACACAGGTACCAACATCCAATTCCCTTTTGTGGATAGACCTAGAAATTGCCTCATTACAGCTGCTGAATACACCAGATAAGAAGTCATATAGAATTTTAATGTAGAAGACACATTGATCAGCTGTTCATGTATTTCATTGCTAATATATTTACCCCAATCAATGTGAACTATTTATCTTCTTAAGATTCTGATGTATTCATACATCCAGTCATGAAAAGTGGATGATTCAGGAAAGCCCTTCACTCTGCTTAAGAATGTGATCATATCTTTGACATCTTCTTTGAAATCACTTCACATGAGTCCCTTTGGCTATTTGAAAAGAGTTTTCCTAGGCTTCCTTAACCATTGGCTATTTATCAGGTTTTTAGCCTTGTTGGGATCAACGTCATAGACTTCTTGTGATTTTTATATCGAGATATCGATGTACTTCTCCATCTGTGGAACTTTGAACACAATATCAAAGAAGTCAAGGCCGAGTCTTAAAATCTCATGCTTGAAAGAATCAATCACACTTCTACTCTCCTTGATGTAGTGGGATGCAACTTGAGGGACAAATTTTATATTGTGTGGAGCAGTAGGGAACATAGATACCAAATGCAGGTTACTATGTACAATTGCTCTCATAGAATCATCAAGATGTTTCTTCTCAAAATTTTCTACAAAATCAACTAGGCCTTGATGACCAACCTCTGTGTCTTTTATCTCTTCCCCCTTGGAGACCACTACAGTAAGTGAATAAACACCTTGGTACTTATACTTCATTTTGTCTTTAGCTTTTGAAGATGACAGAGGTTTTTTGGTAATCATCTGAGAGCAACTAAATCTATGATCAACAAATTTAAGGATCTTGAAAAGAGATTGCAAGATGTGGAGTCAAACACTAGTAAAAAAAAAGGGGATGCGTGAAGTGAGCAATGATGATGAGAAATCATGGAGTGAGTAACACATGCAAAACAATGCACAAAGTAGAAGGAATGAGAAACAGAGCGAGATTGGCAAGTTTTGAAGTGTTTTGGAGAAAAAATGGGAAAAGTGTAAGGGTGCAGAAAATCAGCGCCCTTGCACTTACGAGAAATGCAACTGTCAACTCTCTTATCATTGTATCTTCTGAAGTAGCAATTGGTATTGTGACAATGGGTTCAGTGTTTGCCAAAACTGCTCCTATAGTTTTCACATTGAGCTGATCATGCATTGATTCATTCATGAACCGATTAAAATCAGTTTTTGAAGTGATATCATATGACCATGATGACAGGCTAGCAATAGATGATGGAGGGTTGGATAAAATGTCAACCGTGTGTATACTTGTCACTGATGGAGTATCAACTATAGTTGACGCTACAGGGGTAGGTGAAACGCTCATTGTGAGTATCACTATGGTAGGAATAGGTGATTTAGAAACAGGTGGTGGACGAGTGTTTAGATTTAGAGGTGTATGAGGAACATTTGAAGTCACAGGTGAGATGTTTTGGGAAATTCTTCAACTACATTCTCAGGTGGAGACATAGTTCTTTCTTCATCATGCTTGGGTTACTGTTGATCACCCTCTTGTCTTTTTGACTTTGGTTCACCTTTAGACTCTTCTTCATCTACAAAATCTTCTTCTTCATCAGAGTTTGCTTCTATTGAAACTTCTTCTTCAGTGGATTGATTGCTGGAATCTCCTTCTTCATCATAATCTATCTCTTTAGAAATGACCCCTTTTCCTCTAGGGTGAGATGGTTCAGATTCCGTAGTTGGATGGACAATGTATCCTTCTTACCAATAGTGAACTTGATCCTTGGGCCTCTTCACGAAGAAGTGGGAAGAGGTACAAATTTGTCTTTCATGTGGAGTTCTTACTGTCAACGAGCTTCTACCTCAGATTCCTCTCCTTCCGAATTTGTTCTGAAACTTTTCATTTCAAAACCATGCTTGTGTAACCATTTTGCAGTGTTAGACAAAATTGGCACCAATCTTTCCCTAATGCTAACACTTTCCTTTTTGGACCATTGAATTGCAGGCAACGACCTCTTGGATATTTCTTGTTCATCATAAACAACATGCATGATATCACCAGGATCTATGAAATCTTTTGGTAGGTCAATGATACCAAGATCTTTGATTTGTTGTACGGTCAACCTGCAATAATACATTTTGCAAATGGCTTCTTCAACCCTGCAATCAGCCTAGATGTCCTCAAAATGGTACTTGTGATGATGACCCTTTTACAATTTCCTTTTGACATCCTGGTAATCAAAATCAAACCTATATTTATATGTCCTGATTGTCATGACTTACATCTCAACATAAACTAAATTGGCTTTTTGTATAGTCGGGATAGTATATCTACCAATTGTTAGTGGGAACTTGAATCAATGCTTGTGAATATTTCTTCATTCTTTGTGCATTGAAATCAACTATCTGCACATCTTCATGAGGACCCACTTTTCCAAAGGATATCGTGGCAACATGTAAGGGTAACCAATATAACACCCTACTCTCAAATAAGTAAAAGTTGGGAGTTGTAGAAATATGCATCCAACTTTACTTACCGCCTTATAGGCCTCATCAGATGCCCTCCTCCTCTCGAGAGTTAGATCAAAATTGAAAAGCAGAGGTGCGAAGAAAGCATCAATAACCCTCTTGAAATGATAGAAGCTTTCCTTCAATTCCAATTGATAGAATTTTTTTTTACATAGGTACCATTATCCAATTCCCTTTTGTGGATAGACCTAGAAATTGCCTCATTACAGCTACTAGATACACCAGATAAGAAGTCATATAGAATTTTAATGTAGAAGACACATTGATCAGTTATTCATGTATTTCATCCCTGATCTAATTGCCCCGATCAATGTGAACTATTTATCTTCTTATGATTATGATGTATTCATACATCCAGTCATGAAAAGTGGATGATTCAGGAAAGCCCTTCACTCTGCTTAAGAATGTGATCATATCTTTGACATCTTCTTTGAAATCACTTCACAGGAGTCCCTTTGGCTATTTGAAAAGAGTTTTCCTAGGCTTATTTAACCATTGGCTATTTATCAGGTTTTTAGCCTTGTTGGGATCAACATCATAGACTTCTTGTGATTTTTGTATCGAGATATTGATGTACTTCTCCATCTGTGGAACTTTGAACAGAATATCAAAGAAGTCAGGGCCGAGTCTTAAAATCTCATGCCCAAAAGAATCAATCACACTTCTACTCTCCTTGATGTAGTGGGATGCAACTTCAAGGACAAATTTTGTATTGTGTGGAGCAGTAGGGAACATTGATACAAAATGCAGGTTATTGTGTACAATTGCTCTCATAGAATCATCAAGAGGCTTCTTCTCAATTTTCTCTACAAAATCAACTAGGCCTTGATGACCAACCTCTGTGTCTTTTATCTCTTCCACCTTGGAGATCACTACAGTCAGTGAATAGACACCATGGTACTTATACTTCATTTTGTCTTTAGTTTTTTGAAGATGACAGAGGTTTTCTGGTAGTCATCTGAGAGCAACTGAATCTACAATCAACAACTTTAAGGATCTTGAAAAGAGATTGCAAGATGTGGAGTCAAACACTAGTAAAAAAAAAGGGGATGCGTGAAGTGAGAAACGATGATGAGAAAGCATGGAGTGAGTAACACATGCAAAACGATGCACAAAGTAGAAGGAACGAGAAACAGAGCAAGACTGGCAAGTTTTGAAGTGTTTTGGAGAAAAAATGGGAAAAGTGTAAGAGTACTGAACATCGGCACCCTTGCACTTAGGAGAAATGTAACTTTGGTGCAGGGGCACTAAGAAACAACACTCCTACATGTCTCAGTGTTAGGAAAAAATCATGATGTTAGGGCAACTCTTTTTTAGTGCCACTACACTTGAGAGTTTAGACAACTTTTCATTATGTTAGGGCGCTAAAATTCAACACCTTAACACTTTGCTCAAAATTTGTGTAAGGCAATGTGGATCAAAATAGTGCACCATTGTTTGAGAAGTTCATTACTTAGAATTTTTTAAAACATAGAATGTTTTTTGGTGTGAATTTTCTAAAATGGTGTCATGAAGTTTACAAGTAAAACTCATTCTACATTTGTGAGCTTCATAAAACCGATGCATATTAATGGCCGTTGAAACCAAGGGAAGAAATGAACTTGTAGGGATCAAAGGGATGCATTCAAAATACTTTTTGGAAGAACGGTGGAACAACAAAAGAGCAAGTCGACCCATGACCAAGATAAAATGAAAAATAAAAGCAAAGAAAAGAAATGTTTAAAGAAGGATTAAAAAATGCATTTTGGAGGGCAACATAAAAATGTAAAAACATGTTTGCAGATCTAAACAAGATAAAACACATTCATGAGAAGTAATAAAAGGAAGAAAGAATAAAAGCGTACCTAAAACAAGCACTTAAAACCTAGCTTGACCCAAAAGTCAAATCTTCAGAAAAACACATTTTTCTTGAGGTAGATGCATGCCCAACAAAGAGGAATGGAGTGAAGACCAAGAATGATGAAAAATAAACAATGAAATCACTTTTAAGTTATTGAGAAAATCCAAAAACCTAACTCAAGTCGCCCAGTTAATTGAGGCATAAAAGATGGCATGAAAAGCAAAAAGTACAAAAGACTTGAAAAAGTGTGCCTAAGACAATTTTGGCTAAGTTTGGCAAAGAAGGTGTAAAGGCGCTAAAATTTAGCGCTTCTGCATCTTCAAACAATCACCTTTGTGTAGGGGTGCTGATTTTTGGTGCCCCTGCACTTTCAACACTTAGCCAATTTTTGGATGTGAGTTGGAGTGTTGTTTTTGGGCACAACTGCACATTTAACAATTTCACTAAGTATTGACAGTGAGACTTCTTGAAGGAGCTCATTTCAAAGGTATTCATGAGGAAAACATAGGGGGATGCTCAAACTAACTATTTGAGGCTTTGGAATGTATTTTGAGGTGGCTTGATAATTACCCCGTTTTGTGTGCTTGAACTTCACAAACTTAGGAAACAAACAAGTTTCATAGGGGGGTTATCTATGGAACGAGCACTACTAGATTTTGTGCTAACATAACTATGATAATATGATTATAGGTTTAACATATTGTAGATGGGCATCTTGACCCTATATGGGCAATATAGTCAAAATATCAAGACCAATGGGTGAAGTGTTTGGAGCCAAAGAAGACATCTTCTAGAAGAAAATGATTAAAAGTACTAGGATTTACATCTATACACATAAGCTAGGATCTACACATGCAATCTTGAAAGATAATAAAATTTCAACACAATTATTTGATTTCACCTTAATTATCCATGAATAGATACATAGATTTATTTTATTAGTTTTTGAAGATACCTTGCAAAGAGTTTTCAAGGGTTTTACAATCATTTAGTTGATTAACTAAGTAAATAAATCACTCAAATAAATAAATGAGGTTAGAATAACAATAAATATTTCTAAAAGACAATCTATTGCTCTTGGAGACACTCAAAAAAAATAAAAAATGCATTAGAAACTTTCCTTAAAGGATTACATTTTTATACAAATGGGTTGAAACCATATTTGTCACATTCAAAAAATAGTCCCAAGTTTTTTATAGGCCGCAAGACAATAATTTACAATCTTTCTTCTCAATCATCTAGTTGATTGACTGAGTAAATAAATCACTCAAACTAATAAATGAGACTAGAATAACAATAAATATTTCCAAGACAATATATTGCTCATGGAGACACTAAAAAAATAAAATATGTGCATTAGAAAATTTCATTAAAGGATTACATTTTTTATACAAATGGATTGAAACCACATTTTTCACATTCAGAAAATAGTCCCTAGTTTGTTATAGGTCACAAGACAACAACTTGGAATCTTTCTTCTTTCACTCTTCTACAACCTAATAAGTAATCAAATAGTTTCCAATATAATGTTTTATATACATATTCATCTACCCTACCCTAAATAACTTCATGTATGAAGGAAGGAAGCTAAATCAAGTCAAATAAGATTTAGGTCATGCACATATTAACATAAATTAACAAAGGAAGAGGACATCACAATTAAAGTGAAGATGTACCTTGGTATCCATGAATAGGTTTTATCAACAAGAGATGTGTTGTGAACCTCATTATACTATATGAACTACCTAATATTAGTTAGGTCCATATGCTTTGTAAAATAGATTCCTCCCAAAATGGATCATGACGATATAATTTAGCTAGTGTCAATGTGTTAATCACATAATGTTGGGCCTTATAGGCTGATGCAAGAAGTTGGGTCCACAAAAAGCTCAAAAAGTGGAAGTGTTTTTTTTTTCTGGTTTTTAGAATTTGTCACACTTGGACTGAAAATTTGAGGCACTTACAAAATGAATCTTAAAAAAAGTCAGTAATATGAAATTTAGCATTTTGAATCTAGTTTCCAAATATGTAATTTTTTCAAATACATAGATTATAGAAATTAAATTTTGATAGGGATGTATAAAAACCACTTTTTAAAAGTCATTTTTTTACCATACTATGCACGTATACAGACACCACTTTTTGACCCAAATAAAATTATTTTGATAATTCCTTTTGTGGAAAGAGATTTAACAACATGTCTATTGATGAGGATTTTTTTTGTAATTTTTTTTTATTGAATTTTTATTGGCCTTAATTGCTGTTTTTAAAAATTAATGTGTACGTACAACATAATTGGACCTATACTATTTTTTTTTGAATATTTTTTTTTGAATTATGTAGGGAATTGTCTAGATATTGATGCCATATAATTGTTTTTACAAGAAACTTATCCCAAAAAAGTTATTAAAAAACAAAAAAAAAACCCTAATATTTCAAGTTTAAGGACTAGTTTGCTTAGAAAATAATTAAAAAATAAAAATATAATCCAATATTAATAAAAATTATATATTTAGAAACTATAAATTGTGTTCTCTAATGGGTTTTAATTTTATAGATTGATTTAGAAAAAAATGTCCATTAGCCATATTGCCAAAGTTAGTTATTTCTCTTGAAATTGCCCTGACCTTGTACTTGTAAGTCTAAGCCTAGGTGTTGGATTACCATGCCTTTTCTAAGCCTAAATCAAAATGAAAAACATCTCTTGTGAGTTTCAAACCTTTTGGAAGAAGTACACACTTCAAAATGGGTATCTATTTTAAAAAATGAATGGGTATTTTTTTTAAAGCTGAAAAATGACACTTCCCTTGAATGTGGGCCCAACTTCTTGCTCAAACCTTTATATTACCCATATGTCAAAGGAGTAAAATTGAGAAGATGGTATAGGAGATGCTAGAAGAAGGTATTATGTATAATAGTCAAAGTACCTATTGTTATCTAGTGTGATAGTATACAAGAATGGTGAAACTAGGTGCATTTGTCTAAATTATAGAGAACTTAACTAGTACACCATCAAATATAAGATTCCTATTTCAACCATTAATATTTTTTAGATGAACTAAATTTATAGCAATTTTTTAAGAAACTTGATCTTAGGTCATGTTATCACCAAATTAAAATCAGCTAATGAGGTATTTCCAAGACAAATTTTAGGACTTGTGACGATGTTTATGAGTTTTGGTGATGTTATTTGGTCTTAATATTTCTTCTTCTATATCAATTTTTTAATAAATTTCAAATTTAAGCTATTACTAAGGATATGATGGAGTGGGAAATTCTTAAAACTATCAAAAAATTTAGGAGTTTCCTATAACTCACTATATATTATTGCTGCATACAAAAATCCCTCTCTAAAATTTTGAAAAAGGATGGTTTTTAGTGAAATGAGGCCACTAATAAAATATTTAAAAAACTAAACCTAAAGCTATGTGTACTACACTAATTCTAGCTCCTCTTGATTTGACTAAGAATAGTATTATGTAGTTTGATGCTTTAAGGAATCAATAGGAATAATTATTATGAGATCCATAATTACTTTTGATAGTATTCAATTGAAGGTTAATAATAAACTCAAATTAATTTATGTCAAAAAATACTAGCTAAATTATTCATGCAAACAAATAATAGAGGGCATATAAGATGGGTAAACACTACAAAGTAAAGACATATTGTTGTAAACTAAAATGTTTCTTATGTTATTGGTTCCTTTAAAGAAAAATAGAAATGGGTCACTAAAATATTGGGATATAACATTGAGATAATTTATAAGAAATTTAAGGAGAATGTAGTGGTTGGTACATTATCTAGAAAGGATGATAATGCAAAGGAATTAATATGTACCATTTCAATATTATAGGTAGATTGGGTAGATGAAGTTAGATTAGTAATAAAAGGTCACTATATGGAATCTCATTTTACAACTTTGTAAAATTATTACAGTAACTAAAATGAGTTTTTTTGAAGGGAGACTCCCTATGGTATAAAGAGAACTTTTACCTATACACGAACTCTACCCTTAAACAAAATATTTTACAAGAGATTCATGCTTCTCTAGTTATGGGTAATTTTGGATTATTAAATAATCCTTATCATAGATTCAAGAAATATGTCTTTTGGGATGGGCTCAAAGGTGATATTAAAATATTTATAGTAAAATACATGATATGCTAGAAAAACAAAGGGGGGATATTTAAGAGACTAGGACTTCTCTAAACCTTATCTATTACGAGATTGAGGTGTGAAGAGGTACTCATAAATTTTATCATAGGTTTGCACAAGTCTAAAGGAAATAAAATCATCATGGTTATTATGGACTGAATCATCAAATTTCAACCTTTTTGTGCTTCTTCACACCCTGTTTTTGCTAGTATTAGATAAAAAAATTTAATGGATATCTTTTATAAGTTATATGGGACTCCAAAAATTAATTTAAGTGATCATGATCCTATATTTATAAGTAATTTTTTAACTTACTCTCATGTTTAGAAAGTCAAATTGCTTGTAGCTTATCATATCGTCCTAGAAATTAAATGGAAAGAATAAGATGAAAAACAAACTATTGGAGGGTTGTCTCAATGTTTTACACAAGATAAATAAGATAGATGAGTGCAATGTGTTGTAAGGTGTGCACCCTTGGTATCCTTGTGTTGTGCATCAAAACGCTTAGGTTAGTGACATGGCTTAAAACCACCTCTCATGGATTCATTAACTCTTGTGGTTGTATCAAGCATTAATAGGTTGATCTTTTGGTGCAATGAAAATTATCTTTGCAACAAGTGGTATTAGAGCTAGGGTCATGGGTTCAAACCCCTTGCTTGCGTTAGGGGGAATTGTTGCAAGTTGTGCACCCTTGGTCTTCTTGTGCTGTGTAGTGCAACACTTGGGTTTGTGACATGGATTAACCACCTCCCATGGATTCATTAACTCTGACAGTTGTATTAGACATTAATAGGTTGATATTTTGATGTAACAACTATCTTTGCAACACAATGGTTACCACTAGAAAATTTTTGGTATAACACTTATTTAAACACTTCATTCAAAATGTATCTATGATAGGTCAAATGTGAGCATTAGAAAATGAGCAGCAAGTAAAAGAGTTCAAATAAACAACAAAACCACCTACACTTCAAGATTAGCCTAAGTTGGAAACAACACAAAGCAAAAGCAACAAAATGGAACTCTATACCTTGCGTCGAATCGATCCTTTGGTTGGCCCTTCGATCTTTGATGTGTATGCTCCTTGGATGGCAAGATGCAAGCTAGATGAGTATGTGAAGATGGATGCAAGTGGATGAAAACAAGAAAATGGCTAAGTGTAGGTTGAGAAACAAAACTGCAAGAGTTTGGCTAGCAAAATGATCTCCCCAAAATGGAAGAAGAGAGGAGGTATTTATAGGATTTTTGAGAATTCCTAGAAGAAATGGAGGGTCAAGATTGAGCCACCAAATATCAAGATGTAGGGCTAAGGTGAGTTGAGAACTCACAAGCCCTCACATCTTGACACGTGGCATGTGATTTAGCCCTAAAAGGTGAAGTGGACATGAGGTGGAAGGAGGAGTACATGACATGGAGGGGGGTACAAAGTACCTTGGGATTGGACAAGATCTCCTCATAAAGGAGGTCCTTGTCCCCATGTGGGTGAGAGGACATGTGAGGAATTAAAAATTCCTCAAATATTCTCATGGGGAGATGGGAATGAATAAATAATAAGTGAAGAACATGTGGGAAGAAGTGAAGGAATTAAAAATTCTTTTGGGTGCCTTGGGGGTTTAAAAGGTGAATTAAAAATTCACATAGGGAAGTGGAGTGCCTTGTCCAAAAGGAGAAAGCCTTTAATAAGGCTGACTCAAGGACATATGCCATAAATAGGATGAGGATTAGGTTAGGCTAACCAAATGATTAAGGTTGTGCAAGTACTCAGTTAGATGGACTAATGACTCATTAGAAGCAAGTGGGAGATTATGGAGGATGTGACCTTAATGATGGTTAAGGGTGTGCACATGCTAACCCTAGTTAATTAGAAGAAGATGAAGTAGTTAAGATGGATTAGGGGACCAACTTGCAAAAGTTGGAGGATGTGACCATGAGAGAGAAAAGAGGAATTAAAAATTAATTTTAATTCAAAAGGGGGATATGACTAAATTAAATAAAAGGGTATATTTATTTAATTTAGAGGAGGAAAAGGGGTAAAGTATTAAATTAAATACTTTAGGACCCTTTTGCAATATGCAAGATATTAATTAAACAAATGGTTTAATTAATATTGCTGTAGGGGATGAGCAATTGAATGATTAAGGAGACGCGTTTGATCATAGGGAAGTGATCAAATTGGACGTCTACATTTTGCCCCTCTTTGAAATACTATTAGAATAATAGGGTTTCGAAGAAAAATAGAATGCAGATGACTCTGTAGAGGAAGAGACCAGAAAAAGAGATGCCCTAGCATGGGGGAGTGCGCGTGAGTTTCCCCGAATGGAGGGAATGCGAAGAGGATGCCCTAGTCAAGCAAAGGTAGGCTTAGAGCGACTGGTTAGGAGGGAATGGTAGGGTATGCCCCCTCGAGAAGGGGGATGGGGGAGGCAAAGGGAGCCCCGATCAACTTCTCGAAAGGATGGAGTGGTACATGTTGGAAAGAGCACGAAAAAATAAGAAGAATGGCACTTGAACAGAGTCAATCGGATAAACGGTGTGCAAATGGTGGCCCCGGGAAGAAAGAGGTTGGCTGAATTAATTGGAGAAATTTTTGGTTAAAAAAAAGAAAAAAAGAAAAAAAGACCCTAAGATGAAAAAGGAGGGAAAAAGTGAAAAGGGATAAAAGATAATTGTAGAATTAACTTTGGCTCATTGTGACGGCTGACAAGTGGAGAAGGAGGAGAGGAAGAAAAGGAGGCGAGTGAGATTAGACACCATGCCAGAGTACGATAGTGACGTCATTCACCGGCGGATGAGAGACGTTTATTTTTCACTCATCGGGCTGTACCCTGCCAGGTTAGCTCAAAATGTAACTTTGTGTTTTTTAGTTATTTACGCCAACATTTTTGAAAAACAAAAACATGGGTTTTGTCTAGGGTGTCGGAAATAAAAATGGGTAGGAATTTTTTTTTGATAGTGCATTGGATTTCACGCTAGAGGGGGGAAAAAGGAGGTGACCACATGGACCGGTCCACCATCGCGGGCGGACAGATCTGCCACCGCAGCGGCGAGTCCATTGCTGTGGGGGGCAGACCAGTCCGCCACAAAAGTGGCAGATCCGCCGCCGGTGGCGGACAGGTCCGCCACCGTGGGTGAGCCAGCCCATGGCCGCGGGGGCGGACAACTCCACCACCATGGTGGCGGGTCCGCCTTCGGGGGTGGATGGGTCCGCCACTGTGGTGGCGGGTCCGCCGCTGCCAGTGGTGGATGGGTCTGTCACTGGGGGATGGGAAGGGGGATGGGGGAGGGAGAGGAAGGAGGGGATGCCTGGGGTGCAGGGCAAGGGAGGGAGGGAGGATGGGTGGGGAGAAGGGGGTGAGGGGGGAGGGAGGATAGGGAGGAAGGGAGGGAAGGGGAAGGGGGATGGGGTGGCGAAGGGGTGGAGGGGGAGGAGGGATGGGAAGAGGGGAAGGGGAGGTAGGGTAGGGGAATGGGCGGAGGGATGGCGTGTGGGGGAGGAAGGGGGATGGGGGGAGCGATGGGGATGCGGGGGAGGAAGGGGGAGGGGAAGGGCGAAGGGGGGATAGGGATGGGGGGGTAGGGGAGGATGGGTGGGGAAGGGGAATGGTTAAAGTCGATAATAATAGGGGACACAAAAAAAGAATAAAAATGACAAAGACGTGTTTCACGTGCGCAGAAAATAGGGATTTTGCGCATTCGAGAGAGACAATTGGAGGTGCTGAGGAAATGCATGGTGAGGATGACCAGGTAGGATCATCAGAGACTAGCAGAGGCAAGATTATTACACATGCTGACATATCCGATGATCAAGGCTTATAGGGCCATGTTGACAGCCTTGATAGAGCGATGGGATTCAGATACGTTGACATTTCACCTCCTGACAGGGGAGATGACGGTGACACTAGAGGATGTGTGGCAAATTCTGAGGCTCCCAATATTAGGGCTCCTGATTAGCGAGTGTTGGTCAGAGGATGAGGCACTGGAGGAGTCCGTGCGTGTGGTGTTTGGTAGTGACAAGCTACTAGTGCAGTGGGGTCAGTTGGATGTGGATAGGATGGTATCATGCAGGGTACCGGTACTATTGCTGTACCTAGCCGGGCTGATTAGTGGTATACTACTGCCAGACTGGGGAGGATGGGTGGGGAAGGGGAATAGTTAAAGCCGAGAATAATGGGGGACACAAAAAAGGAATGAAAATGACAAAAATGTGTTTCGCGTGTGCAGAAAACAAAGATTTTGTGCATTCAAGAGAGACGATCAAAGGTGCTGAGGAGATGCATGGCGAGGATGACCGGGGAGGATCATTAGAGACTAGCGGAGGCAGAATTATTACACATGCTGACATATCCGATGATCAAGGCCCATAGGGCCATGTTGACAGCCTTGATAGAGCGATGGGATTCAGAGACGTCGACATTTCACTTACCAACAGGGGAGATGATGGTGACACTAGAGGATGTGTGGCAGATTCTGAGGCTCCTGATATTAGGGCTCCCAATTAGCGAGTGTTGGTTAGAGGATGATGCCCTGGAGGAGTACGTGCACGTGGTGTTTGGTAGTGACGAGCTACCAGTGTAGCGGGGTCAGTTGGATGTGGATAGGATGGTATCATGCAGGGTACCGGTACTATTGCTGTACCTGGTTGGGCTGATTAGTGGTATACTACTGCCGGACTAGGGTGGTCAATATTTTCCTATGAGGTCAGTCGAGGCGATCCGGCATATCATCAAGGGCTGGGAGGGACAGTTTGTGTGGGGGACGTGCATGTTAGCCCCGCTGTATCGGGACATGCACGTGATTGTCTTCCTACTCGGGCTCTATAATTCCCCCCACAACTACCCGAGAAACTATTGCCCCCCACCCACCCCAACTGGCATCAGCCTGCTAGCCCTTTAGAATGGTAGGGGGTGGGAGGACAAAAGACGTTGCCCCCCACCCACCCCCGGTGGGTGGATATAGTTCGGGGTTGGGTGCGAATAGTGCCGTTGGTGGGTGGGCCCCTATCTTCCACCCACCCCTAAAGTTCTAGATATAGCATCAATTCTATCGAATAATGGAAAAGAAGGGCCCCTACCCTTAGAATAGTAGGGCTATGGTAGCATAGTTAGTTGAATTGGACTACCTTCTATTTTTCCTGCCTACACCTCCGGTTGGGCTCTACTATTGTCACCTGGAGTGTAGACAACTAAAATAAGGGCGGGAGGTAGGGTCACTGAATGAAGGGGCTCAGGAGGGACCACAACAATTCAGGTTTGGAGACCTAACTTTCTTTCCATCGGACCTAACTCTAACTAACTTTCCCTCTGGTTGAACTAGTTGAATTGAACTAGTTGAACTCGTCCATAGAATTGTAGGGCCGGCTAGTGGATCGATGGGCCTGAACTGAACACCTTATCTAACATTCTTTCATCGAACTCCTGGTTGAACAAACTATAGGAGATGGGCCACTTCCTTCTCGTTACATCCCCCACCCCCTTCCTTCCGGAAATCAACAAATTACTTCCTTCTGGTTGCCATAGAATTTGTAGGGCATTATGACTTCCTTCCGACATAATTCAACTAGTTGTTAACTCTAGTTGGATCTCATTCTTCTCCTTCCTAATGCGGGGCACTTTTTCCCATGCTATCCATCAGGGCGGGGATGAAGCCTCTACCTCCCATCCATCCTGAATGTAATAGAATTTAACTTCCTTACTTGCCTCTCACCCACGGTTGAACGAACAATCCTTCCTCTGGGTAGCTCCTCATCCTTCGAGAAACGAACAATCCAACAACTAGTATGGGAATTCCACTTCCTTTTTTTGAGAAGAAACAATCTCCTCCTCCGGTAGTTGTTGGTTGGGTGGCTAGCCTAACTTCTTTTTCTATATCCTCCAGCCGTTCCCACCCAACTCAATATCCCCACCCCCCTAGCCTAACTTCTATATCCAGGTGGGACTCTTCATCTAGCTCCTCCGGGGTGAAGGATGAATAATCTGTTAGCAGGATAGGACTACCTTCCATCCAGCCACCACCGGGTCCTCGAACAAAGAAGTTACCGCCTACACGGGAGGACAATTCTACCTCATTGAAGTTACTGCCTACATGAGAGGACAATCCTACCTCGTTGGACCTACAATTCAGTAATTGAATTAGGAAGGGAGTTGCTTAGCTTCCAACTAATCTAGCTCCTCACCCCCACTATATTACATTAGCCATTCAGTTAACATTCTCAATAGATAGAAACTTTGGATGGCCTTCCGGATAGAACTATCTTTCTGGGCTTACTTCGGCTTCTCTTTCTTTCACATCTTGCCTAGGGAAAGAAAGGTAGTTGAAAAGAGGTGATGATTCCCCGGATGGAGCAGGGGTAATGTTCCCTGGGGGTTCAGGGTGGGTAGGACGGGGGATCGAAACTAGACAATTCATTGTGTGGCAGGATTAAGACTTCCTTCATCCCGGCTCCAACTAATAGAAAGGTGGGAAATTCGAGAAACAATAGGTCGAATGATCTTGCCTCCCTCCCGACAGGGGGCATCCTCCTACCATAGCCCCTAAAATTCTATGGTAGGGGCCCTCCCTCCCTAGAAATCCCTGCCTCCTTGATCTCCCACTTCCCATCTCGAACGTCGAACCTGGGCCCCCTACTGTTTTAAATTGGCGTCGAACCTACCTATAGCTATGTTTTCCTTCATTCACCACCGGTCCTTCCAAGAAGGGTAGTGTGGGGTGGGTAGTCCTAATCTAGTCAACCAGCTAATACACCGGATATAACTACTCTCTTCATATCCAGCTAAGGAGTCTAGCTAAGCATTACTCCTCGGATGGCGTCGAACTCCCTTCCGAACCTTCGAGAAATGAACAATCAATATTATTTCTGGGTGGCCCGCCCCATACTATAGATTCCCTCCCACCCGAGTTCAACGACATCTAGCTCTAAAAAGAGGATGGAGAAGCTGATGGAGGGATGAACTGGGGAGCTTACCTCCCTAACTAGCGAGAAAGGATGGAAGCCCATAGAATTGTAGGGGCATTAGGAGCCTCCCCATAGAATTGTAGGGAAGTTGTTGAACAAGGATGGAACTCTCCTCTGGCTATAGAGAATTCAAATAGTTAACTCCTAGCAGGGAAAGCGGAGTTAAAGCAAATAGCTATCCGGAAGGAAGTCTAGCTTTTGGAAATCGATGTTGGGGCCCACAAGCCCATTCATTTAGGCCACGCAACTCGATTAGGGGGTAGCCCCTAGGAAACCTGATCAATGGATAGTTCTATTTCTCATCCTTCCCTCGGTAGTCCAGTAACAACTATAATACACTCTTCTCGATCTGCTGGAAGTATGAGCTAACGGCATGGCACTGCTGACCTGGAGAACGGCACTGCCAGGAGGAGGATTTATCGATCGTGGGTGTTCATGGGCAAGACCGGTATAGTGATTTAACAAATGAAGGTAGGTAGGCCTTCACCCCCAACTATAGTAGAACACTGGATTGTTGTTGCCCCGGCCCCGAGAAGGAAAGGATAAAGGGCGCCACAATAACAATATCAGAAGAAAGGTAGAGTGGGTGAAGGATGGGTAGACTGCTGGCCGTCTACAAGGCTCCATCCATTCACCCCCGGTGAGAGGCAAGGCTACCCCCTGAATAGTTACCTTCACTGAATAAACACCCCCTGAATAGTTACCTTCTATCTGGATAGACACCCTCGGTTGATGAATAGAGGGGCAACCGGTATCAAGCAACCGGTAGCCAGCCCACAGAGTTAGGACACGGGGTGAAGGATGGATGAAATTTTCTCAACAAGAGGTTAGGGACCAAGCAAACAAAGTTAGTCTCACCCACAGAGAGAGTTAGGATAGGGGGTGCCGCCCTGGGGGTGAAGGATAGAGTCCCATTACCTGCCGGTAGTTGATTAGTTAGGGGTGAGGATGGGAGGTAAGAAAGGAAGGAAGGCAAGTAGCTGGACTACCATCCCACCCATCCCGGAACAACTAGTTGAATTTGTACCTGGGGGTGAAGGATGGCTGAGAAAGAGTTAAGAATGTGCCGCATGCAGCCTAACGAGTTAAGAATGTGCCGCATGCCCAAAGAAGAAAGCATGCTCGAGGGAAGATAGTTGGTTGTTCATTAGGAGGGCAACCAGACCATCCTTCCTTGACGTTAGGGCCTTCAGCGAGATCTAGATAGAGGAGGACTAGCTTGTCTGGAGAGCAATACAGTTAGTGTGAGAAGGAAGGTGGGGGGGAAGGGAACAACAACTAGAATGGAAGGTAGGAGCTAATTGGTAGTTGAATCCCAGGAAGGTCCTCCGGAAGGACCATAAATGAAGTTATGGTTATGGCTCCATCCTCCACCTACCGATAGGGCAGGTAGTTAGAGATACCGATAGGGCAGGTAGTTAGAGAAGATGCTGGGCTCAACTGGTTCAATTGAGGTGCGCAAGAAAGTCAAAGAAAGAAAGCTCCGATTAGAGGGGGCTCCAATTAGAGGCTACCGAATCCACCCCACCCCCCATTATAGTTGAATAGTAGGGCCATAGAATTGTAGGGGCCCCCCCACCCAGTGAAGGCCTACAGGGGGTGAGGGAAAGGAGAATAGAGTATAGTTTCTCGATCCGCAAGAGCCGGATTTCTCGATCCACAAGAGGATATCAATCCTAATGAAGTGTTCAACTAGGTCGGATGAGTCACTTAATGTCCATCGATCCTAAGACCATCCTTTCCATCAATCCTATTCCCCTTGAGAAACGAGGGATAGCGGCAAATGGTTACTCCATCCTATCCTCCATTGCCCTACTATTCTAAGGGCTAGTCGTTCTAATCCTCAGTAGCTGGACCTAAGATGAACTATAGAGGGTGAGTGGGGGGGTGGTGGGGTCTGTGCCATCCTTCACCGACTATATTCTCTTTTTAGCGAGAAAAGCGATGGGCAGTGATGGGTTGCTTGTAGTAACGAACTCCCAACCTCCCTTTTAGAATCTCAGTGGAGCTGTAGACAACTATAATGAAAACGGGAGGGAGGGAGCTTCACCCCCAGGGAACAATAGTAACAACGGTTCTAAATATGGGCCGGGAGGAAGGGCGGCTTCCTGGATTGAAGCCAATCTGAGGAAGTGGGGAACGAGGAGAATTAATGAGCCATCGGGAAGCCCTACTATTCTATAGGCGATGAAAGTCAAATGGAGGTGTGGGCTTAATCCTCCCTTCACCCTCGGCGACACCCCCGCTCAGGATGGATGTAAGAAAGGAAGGTTGAATCGATATTTTTTAGAGTAAGCAACAATAGAGAAGTTGCCACCGAGGGTTTGGGTGGGTGGATGATAGTTGGGGGTGAAAGGATGGACGGTGCCCCTGGGGAAGGCCAAGAGCCCAGTGTTGTTGAGGAAGTTGTTAGGCCAGCCCACAGATTCTTTGTTTCCTATCCTACTGGATTCCAGGAAGGTTCAATCAGCACCCCCAGAGAGAAAGAGGAGTAATGCTGAGAAACATCCCTCCAAATGAGAAACATCAGCTGGCTCCTTTTTCTTTGATGAGAAATGGTGGCTTGATAAGGGTGGGCCCCTCCTATTCTATGGCGTGTATGATAAAATTGACTAGATTAGCAAATAAAATCTTGCCTAGGGGTAGGAGTAGCTCCTCCCTTTTTGTTAATTCATACTCCTGAACTCGTTAATGTTTCTTTCTTTCCTGTCTGGGCAAGGGGCGAGTCATTCTTTGATCCAGCCATGGGTCCTCGCTAGAGAAGCAGGAAGGTTTATTCAAACCGGAGAGAAGTTAACAAATTGAACTAGTCTATCCAGCTAATCCCACACCCTGGTTGGTTCTAAGGGCCCACTATAGAATTCCAGCCCTTAGGGAGGAAGGCAAGCTTGACCGAGCGAGCAGAGGAATGAATGTTTTCCCAATGGACTTAACAGACCGAGCAGAGGAACTATAGTTGGCCAGAAGGATTGTTCTTCGCCCTGCTAATGGAAAGGATGGCACCCCCTCTTTGGATTGGCCTATCTTGCTAATATAGTATTTGTTTCTATCCGCCTGAACCCCCACCCCTACTATTCTAAGGGCTGGTGGGTTGGATTGCTTTCCTGCTTTGTCCATCCGATTGGATTGTGAAGTGTTGATTGTTCTTGAACTCTTAATTAATCAACCTACCCATTCGCACTTTGCGCCCACCCATATGTGCCTTAGGGGCCTAGGCTCCAATGTTCTTGCTATTCCCCAACTATAATTGTAGGTGGATTCGAGCCAACTATAATTGCAAGTGGATTCGAGCCTAAGGAGTTAGTCCTGCCCCTTAGAATAGTAGGGGGAGCCAAGGAAGGAAGGTTCAATCAGTTCTGGAGCATGCAACACATTTTTCTTCTTGCTTGGGGCCCAACTATAGCATAGCTTTGATGGAGCATCCTTGTTATTTCACTATACTGGGCTAGTCGATGGTAACAGTAGAAAATGAGTAGGAGTTCAGCCAATCAATCCGGTGAGGACAAGCTCTTTCTTTCCTGCTCTTCATGGCCATCCATTCTTATCCTCCGGCTATCTAGCCTTCACCCCCTCTTTCTTGTCGGATGCTCTCCCTCAACAACTATGTGATCGCTCATCTACATAATAGCTGTTGGATGCCACCCTACCCTATGATTCCCCCCCCCCCCGCAATCAGATGGGAGGCCCATATCCATCCCTCACCCCCAGTGTGGGAAAGCCTTCCCTTCCCGGGAGGACAAGCGGGACAAGAGTGCCATGCGGGAGGATGGGAGGACAAGAAAGTATTCTCAATTCATTGAATTAACAAGGGAGGTAGTGTAGGGTTAGTTAGGCTCAGGGACCCATACAACTGCCAAGGCTCATGAGGGAGGGCCCCTAAAATTCTATGGCCCCTAAAATTCTATGGCGGCATCTAATCATTCTACTAGAATCCCGATGAACCCACCCAGGGAATTATAGAATGGCAGGGAGTTCTAGCCTTGACTGGGGGGACCTTAGAGGATGCTCTCCCTCAACTATCCTTCACTCGAGCCCTAAAATTCAATGGGCAACTAGCCCTCAACTAATCTGATAATGACATCTGATCAGGGACTCAACAACATCCTTCCTCACCTTGTCTTCATCCTTCCTCACCTAATATCACTATCCATCAATCCAGTGTAGCCTAATCCTCAGGGTGGTCCTACCCAGCCTACACCCCTGAATGGTGGGAGTAGGAAGCGAGAAGCATGTTCTGTAGAGTACTTATCTCCCCGTTTCTTGCCCTAAAATTCTATGGGGCGAGATAGTGAAATGAGGACCAGGAGAGCAATGTTACCAGGGTTAGTCCAATGCTCAACCCCTTAGAATAGTAGGGAAATCACCCATCCCAACAACTATAATCTACCTCCCTGCAGGGGGGGCCTCCCACTCCCCCTCCCACCCACCGCCAGAATTCCCCACATAATTCAACCACTATAATAAGGAGGGCAGCTGTTCTTCCGCGGCAGGGATAGTGGGCTGAAGAAAGTAGAAGTACCATCCATCCTTGCTGGAAGGCCTACCTAACTGACCATCCTATTCCATCCATCCATAGGGAAATCAACTACTATAGCAAGAAGTCGCTTCCACAGTCATATGATCTAGACTTACTAACTGACTATATCCATCCTGGGGGCCCTCGGTTGGAAAGACTTCTACTGAGAACCTAACTCACTTTGTTTTTGTCCGGCGAGAACTATATTGTATTCTTGGGCTAATGGAAGTGGAAGGCAACTAGATGCTTAGTTGAGCTCCCCTACGAGTGAACTGGCGTGCCTCAACTACTAAATGTTGGGTTTCCATCCGATAAGTGAGGATGAGCTTGAGGGCAAGGAGAATTTGATACCGACCTAAGGTGAGGGCAAGCCTTTGTTTCCCCTCTTGGGTTATCCTTAATCCAAGCATCAATCTAGTTTAGTACATTAGCCGGAGCTACCATAACTCCTTATGCTAGCAGGTGGCATTAATTAACCCCTCTTAATTAATGTCGCCTGCTTTCAAGAACTGCTGGATTAATGCCACTTGCTAACCCCACCGACCCACCCCACCCCCCACCCCCCCCATCATAGTTGTTTTCTAAGGGCGCCTTAGGAAAGGCAAGTGGCATTAATCCTAAGGAGGGTAGATTCCAACTCTATAGCCTCCCACCCCCCCCGGGAGGAGATTGTTGTCGAGCATTCTGCCCCCCCATTATAGTTGAATAGTAGGGCGGATCCAAGGCTGAGCATGCAAGCTTCCCTTCAACGATTAGAAATTAGTTAACTGCAATCCGGGTAGGACCCCACTCAGTTTCATTTTCCCATCGACCCCGACTACAATTATATACCTCCAACCTCCCCTTATAATATACGGGCTGTGCCTTCGGCACCGACCATATGGCCTTAGGGGGCCTGGGCTCCTGTCCTCCCACCTGCCGGGCGGGGGTAAGTGACAATCTAGAGTTCAGGTCGTTACAGCTTGAAATAACACTCCATCCTCCGGGACTGACTAATAAAAGCAAAATGGATGGACTACCGGAAACCCAGCACGCACCACCTCCTAACCGATGGAGCCCAGCACGCACCACCTCCTAACCGAAGGCAAGGGAAGCTCGTCTAGCTCAGTTTGAGGCTATCTTCTCCCACCCACCACTACAGGACGTTCTCCTGGGGCCCATCCAAGGGTGTAAGGGCGGTAGGAGCCCCAGGGAACTCTAGTACGGATAGGCTAGCCACCAGGTAATGGGAGGACAAAGCTTCAACTATCCGGATGGGCCCTACTATTCTAGGGCAACTAGCCCTCAACTAATTAGATCGAGATCGCTCCCTATAGTTCCCACTCACCTGCCCTAGTATTCTAAGGGGCTAGTTCCAACTAGAGGATGCTCTCCCTCAATAGATGGGTAAGCCTAAGATTAGAGGATGGGAACTCCCAGAAGGTTCAATCAGCCCTCCCTAACTTAATTGGATCAGAATTATCCCCAGGGCTTGATTGGACCCTCCCTACTAAATCTTGTCTTGTTTTCCTTCAATCCTTCCTTCCATCCTTCCTCTAATTTCCTTCCTCTTGTTCCATCCTTCCGTAATCCTTCGATCCTTCCTCCGTAATCTGGTAGGTTGTTAGGGTAGGTTGTTAGGGGGTAAAATTAATCCATTTTCCATTTCCAGATTAATCAGCTTGCTAGGGTAATTGGCGGTAGGTTCCCCATAGAATTGATAGGGGCCTTGGTAGGCCCCTACTATTATAAGGGGCCATGGGTAGGGGCAGGTCCCATAGAATTGATAGGGGCATGGGTAGGGGTAGGGGGATAAAATAGTAGGGGTAGCCTTAATTAATGTTTGCCTGCCTTTCCTTCTATAGCAAGCTAATTAATCTAGAGTAAGCCTATTCATTGGGAAGGTTCGGTCTTGTATAGTTGTTCTGTGGGCCGGAGCCCCGCCCACCCAACCACATAGAATAGTAGGGGCATTGCAAACCATCCTTATTTTGCTTCCCATCCAACTTGAATGGCGGCTAGGCCAAACCATCCTCGCCATAGAATAGTAGGGGCATTGCTTCCCATCCAAACCAGTTGGGCATTCCATTACAAACCATCCCCGGGCCCATAGAATAGTAGGGCCATTCTCTCATTTGCATTACCAGTCCCTCCCCCACCATCCATTGGCATTGAGCCACAGTTCAAAGGAAAGATAAGGGTTGGATGGCCGAGGTTGATCAATGACCTAGGGGACTAGGCGTTGCTCGACCAGAGATGGAGAATTCCTCTATCCCCATCAACCATACCAGGCTTATGCTCGGCTCATTGGGTTAGGAAATGAGATTCACTTAACCGACCAAGAGGAAAGCCCCAGCCTATTTTAAGGGAAATCACTTGAGAATCCATATATAGATGCTCCCTCCCCTCCCACCGCGGGATAAACCAGCTCTACAGGACTGTCCCCCATGCTTCGATTGCCATAAGAAACTATAGGGCCATCACAGGCCCTACTATTCTATGGGGCTTCCTTCTTCAGATGCACCAGCGGAGGCTCCGCAGAAGCTACCTGTGTAGGGGGTGCAGTTGCCCTTCCCTTCATTGTTCAAAATTGAGAGTTTCCTAAGATGGCCTCCCCCCTCCCCCCCTCCGGACCCCGGTCCTATTAATGGTAGAGGTATCAGAGATGAAGTGGGGAGTAGTAGGAGAGGCGAAGTAAGATGCAGTGGTTTCATAGAGTTCATCCGATCCATATGCATATTACCCATGCGCCCCATCGGGATCACCAATACCCTTTCTCTGATCACTAGAGCTTATGTGGAAAAGCTACTTATTGTTCCCACCCTGCTTCCCGGAAAAACAACCACATCCTATCCTCTGCCATAGAATAGTAGGGCCCACCCGGAAGAGTTCTAAGGTGGGAGGCCCCGTCCCCCCCTATATAGGCATTGGAAAGGCTGGGTGGGTGGGTGCCCCTCTGCATCTATTATTCGGGGATAGGGCCAGCCATCAAATAAAATAATGCCAATTCTCATCCCACCCTGCTTCCCAGTCCGCCCGGGGTGGGGGGAGCTATATTGGCAACCCACCCTGGTAGATTAGTTGGGCCATAGCCCTACTATTCTAAGGGTAGGGGCCCTTCTTTTCCATTATTCGATAGAATTGATGCTATATCCACCCACCAATTAATCTACCTGACTACCTGTTCTATATCCTCTAGCTATTCCCACCAACATTAGCCTCCCACAACTCTAATTGGAGGAGGGCTAGCAGGTTCTTCTAGCGGGCTGATGAACTACCTTCCTCTAGCCATTCCCACCCCATTGGTAATGGCATCAGCTTGCCCCCTTAAGTTGGAACTACCTTCCTCCTAGGCTCCACCCCGAAGCAGGGGCTTAATGGCATCAACTTGCCCTTAATGGCATTAGCTCGCTAGAAGAAGGGGCATAGTTATGACAGGGAGGGCCCCGACTATTCTAAAGGGGCTTAATTAATCAGTGCCCAGGGGGGAGGGAGATATAGTTTCTATAGTTTTCTAAGGATGTGTTCATTAATAAACCTGCCCTGATAGCCCCCCTACTATTCTATGGGCGAATATGGTCGGTGCGAAGCGCAAGGGGGCGGTTAACCCTAAGGAACTATAGCTCCCTATGAACACCACGGTATAACCCCCCACCCTACAGGGGGAAAGGGTGGGAACTATAGTGTGTTCTGGGTGTTAATGGGGGTCTATATTGGCACAGATTCTATACGTAACACCGTATTGTTCCCTATGAACACCCTGAAACAACTCTAATTGGGGAGCTATAGTTTCCCACCCACCTGCCCTACTATTCTAAGGAGTGAGGCCAGCTCATGTTACGTATATAGTCTGGCCCAGACCCGGGCTTGAAAGGAGCTCAGCCGATAGAACTATAGTAGTGGTAGGGCCATAGAATTGTAGGGCAATCGAGAGGCAATTCTAGTTGGCTCAGCTTGGGTCGGGTTGGTCATATCGACTACCCTACAATTCTATGGGCGGTAGGGCCAAGTTGGTCATCGAGATAATCTATCCGGGTTGGTCCTTAACAGCCCTAGTTGTTAGTCCTTAACTTCGCCCTATAGATGGTAGGGGCCCTACTACTAGGATATAGTAGGGCTAGTCGGCGAGGGATAAGTTTAGCTATATCTCTCCTAAGGTTCCCGAGTGTGCATGAGGGATTATAGGGGGGTTGGGGTAGGTGCCATAGAATAGTAGGGGGCCCCGGGCCCCTCTTCCTCCCGCATGAACACCCCAACCATTTTTGCCAGGGATGGGTGGGAAGAGATAGTTGGTCATCTCCCGACTTGCACCATTGATGCACTCTTCCCCCAACTATTTGCGAACTCCACCACCCTGCATAGGCCAATAGGTTGGTGGGGTTTGCAGACCCCACCAACCATATTCACCTTATAACCCCACCGAAATGAAGACCTTCCCTTCGGGCCCGGTGCTTGGGGGGTGGGAGGCCCCTCCTTCAGGGAGGTAGATTATTGTTGATACGCCTTAGGTCGGTCCCAATGAAAGTAGGGCGGGTGGGTTTGTTCACATATAGGACGGTTCCAACCCCACCGACCATATATTCCTTAAGGAGAATAGGGTGGTGAGTGAAGCTCTTTTGGCCTAGAAATATATGTATGGGCGGTGGGCGAAGCCTTAGATGGTGGGGTCAACCCAGAGTAGAGCCACCGGCACCGGTGGTAGTCTATCCCGGAACTGTAGTGAAGCTTGGGGTCCGGTCTCTCCGCCCCAAAAGAGAGAATGAAGAGGTAGAGGTATGCTAGGGATAGGGGCCTAAACTAGAATTGAGTAGGGCCTACACTTCTAGGGAAACTAGAATCTAGTAGGGCCCCGGGGCCTCCAATGATGGCCAAAATAGAGGGCCTCCATGCAGTTCATGTGGTTCATGCATAGTTCCATTATAGTTCTATAATTCGGGCAATGACAACTAAACCCAAACCCCAAATCACTAGACTATAGTGGGGCCGGGCTAGTCACCGGGTATGGAGGGGTGGCCGTTCAACTACCCAAACGGGGTGGACGGTCGACTAGAGTATAGAACCCCTACAACTAGAGCATAGTACCGCTACAACTAGGCTATAGCCCCTTCATTTAGAACCCTGTAGGGGAGAGGGGTGGGGACGCTGAACTACCGATGTAGAGCGGTCTCACCTAGATTGAACCTTCTCCAAAGCCTAAAGACAAAGACGGCCAGCATGAACTGCATGGGACAAAGATGGCTAGCCTAAAGACGAAGATGGTGGATTGAACGGGAGGGCCTAAAGACAAAGACGGCCAACATGAACTGCATGAGACAAAGATGGTGGATTGAACTGCCTGAAGACAAATGTAGACGGTGAATTGAATGGGAGGGCCTAAAGACAAAGGTGGTGGATTGAACCTTCTCCACCTAAAGACAAAGAGTCCTATCTCTCCTTCATGCCCGCCCCCTACTATATTAGTTGTAGCAGTTGTAGCGGTACTATTGGCGGAGCCCTTTCCTTCCTATAGTGGACTCTATAAGCCATAATAGTCTTGGCCATGCAGGGGGGCCGCCCTACTATTCTATGGGGTCTTGGAAACTAGGATAGCGTAGTCAGTCCCCCTACCTATAGAACTACGAAAGATGAATGGAATGGCGAGCCTGAGTATATAGCTGGCCAGATTCTCTACGGAACATGCCTGGTTCAAGTGCCCCACCAGAGAGCCGCCCTCATGAATTGTCCACTAGGATAGGTAGGGCTATTCTACCACTAAGCTCTTCCCATATATCTATAGGGCACCCTACCGCATCCTATAGTTGCTCTTCCCATACATCTATATGGGCGACCCTACCGCGTCCGCCCTATAGTTGTGAGATAGGTTATTCCATAGTTGGGTTGGGTCCACCCCTACCTTTATATAGTTGCTCTTCTCTTCCACCGGTAGGGGGGCTGGTATCACTACTATAATGGATGGCCCCTATCTC
>VDFB02017248.1:28346-56681 GCA_007258455.2 Sequoia sempervirens
ATCCCCTGAAGAGAGGAATACAGAGGGTAGAGTGTGACTACTGATTTGCTTCTCCCCCTCTTGATCGAAGAATAAATCCCCTCTTGCCCTTGGAATAGTAGGGGCGAGTGGGGATGAAGGTGTAGTAGGGGATCAACTTGACGAGTAGGAGATCGCATCATCACCAACTAGAGCAACAAGAGGCTTGGATCATTCAATAGGTGACTCGACTGATTCGAATCCATCTGAAGATCCCGATGCTAGGGAACACGCTTATGCGGTAGTAGGAGATTCCATAGACTATCCATCCATGCTTGGATCATGACAAAAGGATGGGGCATCAGTGCCTCCTCCCACCCTAGGCAAACCCCACCAACCATGCGCTTCGCTATCAACCTATTCATCTCACCCCACCATAATTAATGCCTATGTAGTTCATGTGGGAGGCCCTAAACCTATTGCCCCCCACCCAGCCCTTTGAGACCGACCATACTTGCCCCCCCATTCTATTTCTATAGAGGGTGGGTGGGGGTGGTGGGTCGGTGGGGTTGGTTTCCCACCGGAATGAAGACCATATTCGCCTATGTAGTTCATGTGGGAGGCAATAAGGGAAGGGGGTGGGAGATAGGTGGGACTTTAGGTTGCGAAGCACATGGGTGGTGGGTTTGTTGGTGGCCCCCCCACCCTAAGGAATATATGGTCGGTGGGGTCCGGTGGACCCCACCACCCATATTTTCCTTAGGGCGGTGGGGTCTTATTGGATGGTGGGGTCTTGGTTTTTCTATTGAATCAAGTACCGACATCGGATCGAGAATTGCTTCGTGGGGATTGGTCCTTTCTTCTCATTCCGGCATCTCCGTCCATCGATTCTCCATCCGCCTATGGGACAACTGAACGAGTGGAGGGATGAGCAGATGAGATAGCTTCTTACTCAACAGAAATAAACTGTAAGGATGAATGGACCGATGAGAATGACTGAACACTTTTGGCTTGATTCTCCCTCTCGACTAACAGCTAGTTCTTTTCCTTATTGCCAGTTTACCTACTACTTATTCAACTTCAAGGAGTGATGGATGGCCTGCCAACTCGCCAAATGAGGCAGGAAAGGATGAACGAAAAGGAGATTCAATTAACTCTTCAGTGGTGGGAGGAGCGGGTGGGACATCAGCTCATGGCTAATCGATCCATGTGTCGGTCAGCTCCATGCTGACATCGGCACAAAGGGAAGGTTCGGGTAGTGGCTATTCCTTCCCGGCTAGCAGATATGAAGGATTTGAGGGAGAGGCAAAGGATGGCATCATGACTTGATCACTGATCCCAACAACAACTATTCCCAAGGCTGACCCCACCAAAGGCACCAACCCCACCGACCATACCTGCCTTAGGTGGGGTTGTTGGAGAATATGGTCGGTGGGTAAGGCATATATGGTCAGTGTAGTTTGCTCGACCCCACCAGGGCTTCACCCACCACAAACCCCACCGAGCTATGCTTCGGTCCTCCATAGAATAGTAGGGGCCAACCTGAGGCTACTCTATATCCTCCTAAGTTCCCCCCAAGCATCGGGTGAACCTGATGAAAGGGCAGGTCAGTCTTCACCGAAGCGCTGGGTGGGAGGCTATAGAGTTGGGAAAATATGGGTGGTTAGGATGCCTTGGTCGGTGGGGTCCGCTCTCCATCTCGGCTATCCTCCCACTTTTATAATCTACCTCCTTGAACTATATCTCCCACCCCCCCTTCCCTTATTGCCTCCCACCCTACAAAGGCAAAGATGGTCTTCATTCCGGTAGGGTTGGTTTGGGCCCCTGGGTGGTGGGGTCTTGCCCGGGGAGCAGATGAGAGATGCGACCATTTAGCATTACCTGAATATGGTTTGGATGAGAGGGTTAGCCCACTCGAGACTTCTTCCTTTGCCGGGTGCATGCAATCTGCTTATTCCCTTTTCTCAACGACTAGTTCTGGGTACGAATCCAGGAACCTCTCCAATGAAGGTTTCGCCATGAACCACAATTAAGGAATAGGATTAGTCACTCGCTCACCACTGGGTAGATTTCAGCAGTTACTATAGCCATAATTCGAAATGATGCACCCAAGGCCTATCCCCCCCTACTATTTTAAGGGCCTCCCACCCCCCCAAGGGGGGTTGGTGCCTCCCACAACTATCTCCTCTCGGAACTATAGTTTCCCACCTGAATTATAGTTGGCTAATCCCCACCCAACCCTCCCCACCCAACCCTATTACTCTTCTCCCCCACCCCAATGAATGGGTCACTTTTGCGAACTATATCCACCCACCCACTACAAACTACCTATTCCCACCCTGCAGGTGGGATAAGTAGTTGGGTGGGCCCCTACTATTCTATGGGGCCATTGATAGTTGAGCCAGACTTTTGATGAATTCTGAGATGGTCCATTACTCTTCCCCCCACCCCTGGGTGGGGGGTTATATTCAAAAAATGCTCACGGCACTCGGCAACTATACTATTTGCTGGGGTTCAGCTAGGGGCAAGACCCCACCACCCAGGGCAGACCCCACCACCCATATTTTCCAACCCCACCGGGGGGTGGGAGGATATAGAGATGGCGGGCGGACCCCACCGACCGAGGCTTCGCCACCACCCTCTAAGGAATAGCCAGGCGGTTAGAAGCTAGGGCGGTGGGCGAAGCCCTGGTGGGGCCTTCTTTTATTAGTGGGGGTTTCATAATTAATTAGGTGGGGTCTGCCTTGGGTGGGTGGCTATAGTTGGGTGGGAGCCCCCTGCTTCAGCCCCGCCCTTTCCATGGTTGTTGTTCCACCGCCCTTTCTTTGTATATTGATTGTGAGATCGATCATCCGCTTCTAGAGATAGGGGCAAGTTGCCTCTCCAAAAAGACAAACACTACATCAGCACTTTTGGGACAACTGTCAACATCATGAAAAGCAACTAAGGTCACATAAACATCAAAACAAGTTTTATTCAAGAAACATGCAAGTGCGTCGCAACCAGGCAATTGCATTGTGAAAAGTCAACTACGTCATTCAAAACATCAAATGCGTTGCAATATGTCAGTTGCATTGCCTTGTCACACTTGCATCAAAAAAAATTGTGGTTGTGTCACAACTTTGTGAATGCAACACGCCATGGTAGTTGCACCACTCAAAAAAGCGACTGCATTGCAAATTCACGATTGTGGCATTCCAATAGTCAAATGTGACTCAACAAGTCACATGCGTCGCATGAGTTGTCAAATGTGGCGCGACCGACTATTCTACCCTAATTTGTCTCTACACTTGCATCGTGACGCATCAAATTCGTTGGACACAAAAGCAATTGCGGCTTATGCAAATGCATATGCGTCACAGCACAAACATTGACTATCATAGAAACATGAATTTGGCATGAAAAACAAAAAAATGACAAAGCAAGGCAAGAGTACTTACCGTCGGCTTTGAGCCCTCTGGCCATCTGAAGGTCCTCATGATCTCCCTGTGGTGCTCTGACACTTGAATAACCATCCTCACTGCTACACCTTTCGCTCTGAGCTCTCAAGTTTCACAAGGTAAATAGTAAAAGTGAATTGACTTTAACCCCTTTGTCAACCTATTTATAAGATCAAAATGACATTTTTCAAACAAGGTCAATACCGGAGGCTCATTTGAACACCTTTGACTTCCTCGTTAGTCACTTTAAACATGTCAGAATCTAAAACCGACTGTGCCGTTGTTTTTCTAGTCATTAAATTGATTTATCGAGACCCTTTGCAAATTTTTCTGTCGCTGACCCAAAATTTGAAAATTTCCCGAGGGGGAAATGATACTCCATACCTTTATTGGGGCATTTTTTGACTTATTTTCTTTGTCACAATGCGACAAGCGACATTATGACAAAGAGGGGCAAAATGTAGACACCTAAAAATGACCTAGGCCTACAAGCTTCATTTTTTACCACTTTCGTCCTAGCATAATTATGACATTTAATTATGTCCTTGGTCCACATTCGACTATTACTTAAATAATTCATAATTATTTAATTAATTCATGTCCTTTTATTCTTCATGATTATTAAATAAATAAATTTAATTTATTTATTAAATATGTCATTAATTGTCTAAGTCTTTCTTTAATTAAATAAATTTCTTAATTTATTTAATTTCCCTTTCTGCATTTAAATTCTTCCTGATTATTAAATAAATGAATTTCATTTATTTATTTGATATGTTAGTAACTGTCACAATTAAATAAAATTATTAATTTATTTAATCAGTCTTATCTTCCAAATTAAATAATTAATTTTAATTATTTAATTCACTTTTCTCTTATTTTAAATAAATGAAAATATTTAAAATGATTTCATTAACTTTCACTCTTTTTAGTAAATAATCTAAAAAATATTATTTACTCGTTACATAAAATTATCATTTTGAATTAATTAAATTCAAAAAGATATTATACTTCCAAAAATCAAGTAATCGAGTAGATTCTTTATTTTCAAAATTGAATCTTCAGTCCAAATCTTATCTTGATTTTTTGAATCTTGCAAATCAGGCAATCTTATCTTCTTGATTTTTTGAAAATCTTTATTTCTTTAATTAATTTATCTCATTTATTCTCCACCATCGATCTGATTATCTGAGACATTATTCTGACCATTCGATTAAGGATTTTTCTCTAACCCTAATTAGGGATTCTCAAGTTTAATCTGGACGTCTCATTTTAGGTTCTCATCATCAATTAATCTCGTCCGTCCATTTGAAATGTAATTTTCTATAAAATGCCATTCTCCTCTCACTTTTCGATTACACATGCACATGCTAACATTTTGCATAGTTATTATAGGCATTTACTCTCACACTTAGTTTTTCATATGCAATTTCATTATTTATTATTATAGTCATTTAATCAAGTTATGGCATTGTTTTAGGCATAGACATTTTCAATCATAGGCTTTTAGACATAGGCATGTAGATTTTGAGTAAATCCTTCAAAAATTGCTTTAGTCTTGTCACTTATCATAGTTGCTCATACACGAATCTAAGGGCATCTTTATTTACTGCAAGCTAGGAGGTGTGATGAATGAACCATGGAAGATGGAGAATTCAGGTGATATAATTCCCTTTTGTTTTCATTGTATTCCTTTGTGCTTCATTATGTTCAATGGATTTTGATGTTATTGATCTAACCCACTAACAAATCTATTTTTCCCTTGATTACAATTAAGATGGTAGGGGTTGGATTAAGATTGATGGTGAAAGGCAGGACCTTAGCTAGATGCAAAATCAACTTTGAAACAAAGATTAAAGATCTAGATCCTTGGGGATTGGGTGATTTTAGGTTGTATCTTTTCTTACTTAGGATAGGCAAGCTCCTAAGCAAGGTTAGATAAGGGGATTTTTGAAAAACTTAACTTAAGGGAGCCTAATTCTTAAGCTAAATATTACAAAATGATAGGCTATCTAGGAATGTTTCTTAAGATAGGAAAGTTATTAAGAAACACCTATGTTAGAGATGGATGTGTAAGGATCTAGATTAAAACCTTGATGACAACTTTGATTTACAAGGATTTGGATTTTTATGATTGAATAAGGTTTAGATGATGAAAATGGTAAGAGAGATTTTTGGATTTGATGATTGAATTATGGATGATGGAAAATGATTGGGATATTTGGATTTGAGGATTAAATAAGGTTTGATGATATTAAATAATTTGGGAAATGACAAAGGAGGTGATTTGGGGGATGACTAGGATGACAAGTGGGTGAATAGGATGAAAAAAATGTGATTAGGATGATTAGGGTGAAAATGAGTGATTAGGATGGAAAAAAGATGGTAAATGGGATGATTAAGATGATTTAGGATGACAAGATTAAGTTTTGATGCCAAGTCCAAAAATGGAATGGGGGATGGATTGACAAGAAATGATGACAAGTGAAAATAATGGCAAAGATATTAGGGTGATTATGATGACCAAATGATGAAAAGTGGGGTGGTTAAAATGACTGAGGTGACAAGATGATGGGAATCTAATGATAAAAAATTTAAGGGCTAATACTAAGTCCAAATAGAGTGAAGGATGAGATGACAAGGAATGGTAAAGATGAGATGACAAGAAAATGGAATTTTATTGGCGAGTCTAGATGATTATAGAAAAATTAAATGGAAAATTCCAAAAGATGAAGGGTTATGGGGTTGATGGGGATGGGGGTGATTTAAGTTGTAAAATTTGGAAGTCAAATTTGGGGATCCTATGGGTTAGTGGTAAGAGGACTCTATTTTCAAGGTTAGACGCAAGCACAAATTTATAGTATAAGGCACAACTTCATAGTCTAATATAGGCACATTTTTATAGGACAAAGGCACCATTTCATAGTGGTAGAGTGTCAAAGTGCAGGGGTAGCTTTTTAGAGTGTAAGCGCAGGTTCACAAGTGCACTTTCTAGAGTGCAAGAACAAGTTTATGAGGTGTAGGCATAGGTTTATAGGATAGTTATTGGTAAGATATATGAACCCCAACAAGAAAACACATTAGCCAAAGAATCAAATTTTTAAGGTTCAAAAGGTTATCCTCAGCCCTAGAGCTGAGTGGCTCAATACTGGTTTCTCACAAGAATACACACCAAACACTTTTCATAAGTCTAAAGTATTCAAGTGGGATTATATACTTAATGTGGGCCCACCATCCAATTGCTTGGATTAATACTCCTTGATACCTAGGAAGAAAACTAATTTTCATGAAGGTAAACAGCTAGAGTTCTAGTGGCACAGGACCAATACGAGAACATGCTCATCTTTCCTCTCTCCTTGGGAACTTTCAAAGTTCACCCAAAGATTTCTTCTCAACCTAAGGGAGTACATGGTGAGTAACTTAAGGCATGATACTATACCATTCACCACACTAAGCTACAAAAAAAAGGTCTTAATATGGGCTACACAAGTTCTCTAGGGCATCCTCTAAACACCAGGAGGGTGCATGAGGTACAATTGTGAACACTAGCCCTTCACAAGCGTGGGTCAGGAACTTTTAGCAAGAAAACTTAGACCAACCTTGCACTCTTAGCTTGGAATCACCCAAGTATTAGAGCTTCGCTAAACATGATGTGATTAGATTGGGGTACAAATTTCTTTCTCCCCCTTTATATACCACACCAGTAACACATGGTTGAGGTCATCCCCTAGGGTGATGAAATCCCTTGGTAGCCCCCCTAAAGGGAAGGACAATGCTAGGTGTTTTTGATCCCCAAGATCTCACTAACCATAAAAGAAGAGAATACACACAAAACTAGCATGTCTTAGGATCTAATCTAAAACACAAAATGAAGATATGCAAAGATTTTTTATCCCCAAGATCACTTTAAGTGTGAGGGGAGAGCATATGTCTATTGTACTCTTCCAAACACAACAAACAAGGTTAATTAACCAACTAATCTAACTTTAGTGCCTAATTAGTAGGAAATAAATGGTCTTCTACTAATGTCCTACAAAACTATAAATTAGTAGTTTTATGTTTTATCTTGGACCAACCGAAACAACTACACCACTTATTAGCCCAAAAATTTAGCTTAAAAATTAAAATTTTAAAACAAAACAGAAGTGCAGCTTTACTGTGAATTGAAATAGAAGTGCAAAAAAATAGAGAATTAAAAATATACCTGATAGAGGCATTGTTCTAAAATATAGAGGTGTAGCAAGTTATCTTGAAATTTTAGAAACTCACTATATAGGTGTAGAGAGTCATTGCACAAGCACAAAACATAGGTGCAACAATAGGAAAAAACTACGCTTCCACACAAAGATTAAATTTTAAAAAATTAACTACCTTAGCCCCTAAATATTTATACATTCTATTTAAAATAGAAGTGTCACTCTATAGAACAGTGATGTGATAGGTCTCTGCATAGAAACAATGGGTCTGTGCACAAGCACGAAAGTGTTGCAAGTCAACACAAAGGTGCATCTGTCATTTATGGAAGCATAAAAAAAAGACCCGAGACAAAATAAAAATTACAAGAAAAAGTTAAATTTGCGAATGCAATGTGAGTTCTTTGACCTTTTAAAGGTAAATTTTATAAACCCAAACGAAATGTGAGGTTACACTAGTGATCTTGTTAGCCTAATTTTTTTTTGTTATTTTGTGTATTTTATAAAAAAATTATACTTTTTATGTTGTTGTGGTTGTAGTTGTAAAAAGAAGCAAAGAAATATTGTAAATAAAAGGTGTGAAACAAATTAGAATATAAATGCTAAACCTAACTTATACAAATAGCTTGAAACGAAACTTTATTGAACACAAGAAATTTAGCCAAATGATAATATTGCCATGCCCAAGCATAGGCCCAGTTTTGGTGAGCATAGGTGTCACAAGTTGAGAAGACAGTGTCACAAAATAGAACCCAAGCACCGAATGACAATGTACAGGCATCGATAATTGGAACAAAAGTGTAGCTAGTCAAAGCACAAGGGTGGTTCTATAGAAACAATGTGATTTCAAAATCTACAAACTGAAAACACTCAAAAACTCAAACAAACTATTAAAAAGGGATGTGTGTCCCACCAAGCGTGCCAAAATGAAGGATGAGAAAATGATAGCAAGCTCAGAACAATCAAAATACCATGAAAATGCATTCAAAATCACAAAGCTATACCTCCATACCCTTCTCCATGGATTGAGCTCACAAGTTGAACCCAAATTACTTGTTGATTTGCTCTAAATAATTGGAACGTGGATTTCTCAAGTCAAAATTCCAGCATAATAGGGATAATGCAAATTGTAGATGTTGGAAATGGGAGAGGATACTTCAATTTATAGAAGTTGGATGAGTGAAATAGAGGGCTTAGATGCATTAACTTAATCAAGGGCTAAGATTGAGTTGCGGAGAGGAGCATTGGCCTTGTGAAAAGTGTCACAATCTCGCAAGAAGTGTAAGGGTGAGGTGTGCTCACACATGTTTGAACACACATTGGGAAGAACAAGTGTAAGATATTGGGATTGTGTAAGAGGCTCATGGGGGTTAGGTGAGATTTGCACATGTGTGAGAGGAGGTGAGAGGAGTAGGCTAGGACACTTGTCACTTGGTGGCAAGTTTGAGGGAGGTGGAAGGAATTACAAATTAGGAAGAAATGTTAATAAGGACTAGGCATAGGGATTAAATCAATTAATCAAGGATCATGGGTATGAGTTGAGTTAATAAACCATGGGTTCATTAACTGGGCGAGAGATAAAAGTTGGAGAATGGACTAATGATTTTTAGCAAATAAGTAAAGTTAATTAATCATGGATTAATTAACTTAAGTAAGATTTAGAAGAATGTGGGAAAATGTCAAATTAATTAAATAACATAGTATTTAATTAATTAGGGAGAGCCTTAGGATGGGGTGATATAATTAATCAAAGAATATGATATTTAATTAATTATAAGAAGAAAATGAGACAATTAATTAAATAATACAATATTTAATTAATTGAGACGAATTCAAGATAATTAATTAAAATTTAGATTTTTAATTAATTAGGGCTATGTTGTTAGAATTGGGGTGTCTATAGTGAATAAACACGAGACATAGGATCAAATAATGAATAAAAAACACCTTCCACACAAAGAGAGTTTCAAATGATGATTTGCTATTCGTTAACAAAAAGATACTTACAAAATAAACCTCAAGAATATTCAACGATATCTTGAGATAGTACAATGAGATTGAGTGTTTTATAGGATAAATCCTAAATTATAAAGGGACTAAATTATGACAAGTGTCAACATCCTATGTGATGCGACATAATGATCTAGTAAAATCTCACTCTAGTTAATAGAAAAAGCACTCCTAAGTTTAGCTTAAGTGCATGGAATGACTTAGACTAATAATCAATTAAAGATTAAATAATTATTAGCTAATGTATGCTTACTCTAATACCCCCCTTAAGATGAACTTAGGGAGTATCTAAAAACCATAAAAATCCAATGCATAAAAAGAAAAGAATGCATGATGGGTCCTAAAAAACAAGCCTAATGAGGTACCCATGTAAAAATAATCTAATCTCTCACAACTAGAGAAAAAAAGAGAAAACCTCATGGGAAAAACTCCTCTCCAAAAGAGAAAGGAAAATGAAGGATTGAACCGCCTCCAAACTAATGTCCCAAAAAGAATAAGAACATGAAGAACATCACACAAACATGAAGAAGTTGTAGATAACTATCAAATGATGACTTCTATAGTGTTGAAATGAAGAACTTGGAATCTTAAAAAGTGATGATTAGGATAAAAAAGATAATAATCTACATGGATTCCCCTATTGACACTGCTCAAACTAGATGAAAATAAAGGCAAACATATAAACTCAAAGATACAAATGACATAGGTACCAATAGTCTAAATAGCACCGTTCAAGTAAAAATGCAAGCTCGCCTCTAGAAATAGATTCCAAGAATGCCCATATGGTAAATGCTCCATGTCATCAAAATGCATGGGTAACCATCCACTACATCCACCTAGTAAATAGGAACAATAACTAAATACATAGATCACTCCAAAAAATGAAACCAAGAGCATCAATACTAATAGTAGAAACCCCCCATAATATGAAAAGGGAGAGCCAAGATAGGTCCACTAAAATTGTGTGTCACCAAGAAGTGCATGTAGGAGAACAAAGAACATTTGAACATGAAATTGAAAGTACCTAAAAATAAAAAGGGTGTGCAAACAAGGAGAACATGCACGAGGTGAGAATCACTGGGATTCGATGCTATGGAAGGAACACTCACTTTATAAAGGCTTGATGGAAAAATAAAGGAACTCACAACCCACCCATGACACTTTATATCATAGCACAAGTACAAAAGGTACAACAAGATGTGTGAAATCTCCAAAAATTATACCCCAAAATGACACTTTATCTCACTGCATCTACAAAAGAGAAATTGCATGCAAAAGATTCTCAAAATTCCTAGATAGGATAGATGTTGAAAATACATGTATAATAACCTAAAAAAATCATCCCACACAAACAAAAAATTTCCAAGAGCTAAAATGTCCGAAAAGTTTTTTCAGAATTAGAAAACACATAAAAATGAATAAAATATACCTAGAGAAAAATATAGAAAAATTGCATAGATGATTGTGAAGAGTTCTGAAATACCATCCTAACACTGTTAGGATCACAAAAAAACAAAGAAATGGATCAAAATCTGTGAGCTCGAGAATGAAAAACACATCTAACTTTGATAGGCGATAAAATATACAAACAAAATGATCTAAGAAAATAACTAGCACAATTGGATAGTGCTTGGAACTAGCTTTCCAATGATATATTGTTTTCCCAATTTCAATAATTGAGTGAAAAGTTAATTGTGATTTTCCCAATCTTGATAAAATTGTAAAAACAAAGAAAAAAAATTTGCCCCCAAGGGCTAGGCACTGGTCACCTATATGAACTTGGGACAACTCACCCATATGAACTTGGGACAACTATTTTTAAGAGAAAAAGAATTAAAAAATAATGAATATTTCATATTTGTTCTTACAACCCTAGTTGAAAAAATCTCTAAAATTGAGAAGGGGTCCGTTGAATTCATACTTTAATACTATGTTAGAATTGTGAATAAACGAGATGTAGGATCAAAGAATGAACAAAAACACCTTCCACACAAAGAGAGTTGTAAATAATGATTTTCTATTCCTTAATAAGAAAATACTTATATAAAAACCTCAAGAATCTTTAAGGAGATATTGAGATAATGCAATGAGGGTGAGTGCTTTATGGGAGCAACCCTGAATGATAAAGGGATTAGATCATTAACAAGTGTCAACATCCTATGTGATGAGACAAAATGATCTTATAAAATCTCAATTTAGTTAACAAAAAAACACTCCAACCCTAAATTATAAGGGATTAGATTATGACAATTATCAACATCCTATGTGATGGGACATAATGATCTAATAAAACCTCACTCTAGTTAATAGAAAAAAACACTCCTAAGTTTAGCTTAAGTGTGTGAGAATAAATTAGTATTATGCAAAGCTAAATATTTAGTTATCAAATCTATCAAGCTATAAGTGTAAACCCCATATATTTCCAACATTGGAATCCAAAAAAAAGGGAGGGAAGCTCGAAGGTTTCTAGTTGCAAAGAGAAATATTTTACACTAATAGCTTGGAGCAAGACCCAAACACCTTCTTAGCATTTTTTCAACATTTTGGAATAATTTATTATTCCTTTCTTTCCAAATACTTCAACATATATTGGGGAAGATTTTGTTGGGATTTACTGTTCACATAGGTGTTAAGAATAGTAGGATGCATAAAATAATAAGTTGATAGGTTTGTTATGGGTGTTTGGAATATCTTAACATCCCCGTAGGTTATTTTTTATTTGGTTGTGATTTGTTTTTTGTATTATGAGTTGTTAAAACAACTCATATCTTTAGCTAGTAGTTATAGGGAGTTTCCTAAAATGTAGGAAATAGAAATCCTATATATTTGGTTGATCTTGATGTGGAAAAGAGTTGTCTTTGGATATTTGTGCCCACTTGCACAGTGCATTGATTAGTCGGTCTCTTCTAGCACGGTTTGCAAAGATATGGCATTTTTTGATCTAGAGTTTAAAAGCCGCTTCATATTTGTGATTGACCCAGTTCATTGAGTGTGATTGGAACATTACTCACACAACCTATTTGGTGATTTCTTCTGGTCGTCCACCAACCTACAAAGCATTTGTTGCAAGCACTCTTATATCTTTGTCTTGATGAGGATTAGATGCCATAGTAGAATTAAGACATTTGGTCATAATTAGATGCCATGTTTTATAGTGGTAGGTGGTTAATGTAGGGTTAGTAATTTTTATTAGGTCTCATAAAGATATTTTTTCATAGTTCAAAAGTTAAATAAATTATTATATATTGTCAAATAAATTTAAGGTTAGGAAGGACTATTTTGTATTGAATAAAGTCTATTGTCATATCAAAAATGTCAAAAAGTAATAAATTATAAAAATTGTTTCAATTGCAATCAGAGTGCATGATTTGTGGTACCCAACACTCATAAGAAGTTCACATCATGGGGGGGATATATTCTTTCCTCATAATTGATGAAATGAGCCTCAAAAGAAAAATTTTCTGAGTAGAACATCAAATTGGAGGTAGGAGGCAACAAAGGCTAGAGGATATTTAGCGACCTCATGTCAGTTACTAGAGACGAGGTCGAAAAGTTGCATTAGTGACAAAATTATTTGTGCCAAAAAAAGTAAAGCCAAGATTGGTTTCCAGGTGGCAGCGACAACCATCTCATATCATTTGTGATCAGCGTGACAATGATCTATAATGTTGGCTACATACGCAACAATGAGGGCTTTGTGTTCTCAAACTTTGAATTTATGGTTGGATGTGTATATCCCCAATCACATTTTTTGGTTTTATGTGAACGAATGTGTTTTTCCCCATTCACAAGATGATGTAAGTGATTGGAAGTGTTTGTCCCCAGTCATAGGAGTTCGTGATTATGATTGGATGTGTGTGTACCCAATCATAATTTGTGTGAGCAAATGTGTTTGTCCTTGTTCATAACCTTGATGTTGGATATATGTGTTTGTATCTATCCAAACTTGATGTAATACCTTGGGTAGATGTGTTAGTCCCTATTCTTGGTTCCATGGGTAGAAGTGTTTGTCTCTATCTTTGGATGAAAGTACACTAAGCGTAGTGAGGCTAGTTCCAATATTGCTTGACATGAGTAGATGTGTATGTCCCTACTCTTATCTTACATTGTTTGGTGAGCTATTGTGTGTGGTCATCAATTATTGTGATGTACTTTCACCACATGTTCACATAGGTGTTGGGAATATTAGGATGCATAAAATAATAAGTTGATAGGTTTGTTATGGGTGTGGTGAATATCATACCATTCTTGTAGGTTATTTGTTATTTGGTTATGATTTTTTTGTGTGTATTATGAGTTGTTAAAACAACTCATATCTTTATCTAGTAGTTATAGGGAGTTTCCTAAAATGTAGGAAATAGAAATCCTATATATATGTAATCTGTATTGAATGAAAATGGAAGAAGCACATATTATTTTGTGTTGTATTATTTGTAGCTTCATTTGTTTCTTCCCATATTTCTAATTGATTTGTCTCCATAACTCCTTAACATAGGCTTCAATTGTTATATCTATTTGTGCTAGTGTATTTGTGGAGACAATAACACTTATATGTGTACACTACAACACTACTTGTGTTTTATTTTTAAATTAAAAAAATATACAATTTTTACCCCACTAATTTCCTTTTTAAAATTTTGATATTGTGGTAGACTCATTAGATATGCAAATAAGTGTGATTGGCCCATTATAAATATCAAAAGATTGTTTTAATCCTATTTTGTGGACATTCTACAATCAAAAATATTTGGTTTAGCATCATATTTCATACTATTGGTAATATAATAAAATAATCAAAGTGTTAGAGTGTACATGCCTAGCTACATGTAAGAGTTATTTGAACTATCTTTAATAAATGGCACTAGCTAAATGAACTCAACTTTCTAAATGCACAAAATGTAGAATATTTAGCAAGTGGGAGTGCATGTGAAATATGCCATACAATAAATATTTGAACCATATTAATATACATAAAATGTATCATGTTCATGGAACCAAAAATAAATCATTTTGATAGGGAAAATCATCACAAATCATTAAAGGATTCTTTTGACAAATATTGCTCTTTTTGGAAACTCATAGAGAAATAAAAGTATGTTTCCCTTTAGAGACTTTTATACACAATTAAAAGTTCTAAGGATTAAGGCAAATAACAACAAAGGTTATTGTACAAGCCTAAACTTCTGAATAAAAAAAGAAATAAATTCATCTGCCTCCAAGTGAATGATTAAAAAGTATATAATGGAAGGCTTTATTTTTAGGGTGTACTAACTGGATTGTAGAATAAATATCTGTGCAAAAGTAAAGCTACATAAACCAATAGATTGAAATGATATGAAATTGATTTATGGGTAAAAGCACAAAGTTGTGTCACACTTTCAGCCAACTTATCAACACAACTTAATTTAAGTATTTGTGACTAAAAATCAATTTTGGTCAAACATATGATATAGTAAGATTCATTCTAGCTAAGTTAGATACTTCCACAACTTTCTCAACTAAAATTGTTGGCTAAAAATATATGGAGCACCACTTTGAGTCCAATTTACCAAAAAAATAAAATTATTTGAAAAAATTGAAGTTTCAATAACACCTAGTAATGTAAATAACATTTTAAAAAATATAAAAATACCCTTTTGTAGATCCATAAGTGCAGTTTTCAAAATATATTTATTTTAATAGTTTAATTATTAATTATTTTTTATTTTTTATTTTTACTAAAAAAGTGGGTTATCAACACAAAATATTAGGTTGATTACCATGCCAAGGAAAAATACTGAAACTTATTTTAAAAAATTGAAAAAAATATGATACACTATATAAAAGAATCTATTTCAAAATGGTATAATTTTTTTTTCCCATTTTAAATAAATATTTAATTTGAAAGTTAATGTCTAATGGAAACAACTATTTTTTATTCACACACATTTTAATATTTATTTAAAAATATATATTTATCAAAATTGGAAAACAATATATCCATGCACTAAAGTTTCAAGTTATAAATACACAAAAATTTTGAAAAAAAAAAATTACTACAAAAAGTTTGGCGTCCCATGCAACCTCATTTTTCAACATTTTATCAACTAAATTATAGTGTTAATTTATTAAAAACTAGTTCAAAATAATAATTTTTTTTAAAAAAATACAAACATAAAATATACTAAAAATAATATATTTTAATAGTTTACATCATTTCAAAATTCAAAACATATATACCACTTTTTAGTGATTCAAGTTTAAAATTTGTATTAGTGTTGGACATTTCCTTTATAAAGTGTGACACAACTTTGTGCTTTTACCCTTTGTGAACTAGTGATCTTAACCTACTCTAAACCATGCAAAACAAGATGCAATAGAGAAGAAAAAAAATTGACACCTCAAGATAACCCTAGTTGAATCCAAAACAAAATAAAGATCACAAATAAGCTGATTATACCTTGTATTGGATTGAACCTTTGGTTGGCCCTTGATGGTCAATTTTATGTGTGCTCCCTTTGATGGCAAGATGCTAATATGGATTCAAAATGATGTATGCAAGATGATGACTCAAATGAGAAAGTGGGTAGTTGAGTAGGTGGCTAGAGTGGATGCAAGATGAGCTTGAAGGTGTGATAATGGTGGATGAGAACTTGAAAGCTTGAGAGAGTTGGAGTTGAATGCTTGAGCTTGAAAATTGGTTAGATGTTGTGATTGAATGAGATGTTATGAATGCATAATTGATAATTGAGAATGAAAGAAAACTTCTTTCATTTTATGGATAGGAACCCTAAAAAGAATGAACGATTGAGATCTTGCCACCATGGACAAGATGAACGGTTGTAGTGGGTTGAGGACTCACAAGTCCTCACATCTTTCCATGTGGTAGATGATGTGTCACAAGGACACCTGAGGTGGAGAGGGTACAAATGATGTGGAGGTACTTGCAAGTACCTTAGAAAAGGGATGATGTGACCTCTCAATGATCACATGGGGAAGAGGAGAATCTTGGGTGAATAAAAAGTGAATTTAAAATTCACATGATTGGAAAATCTTGTGGATAAGACAAGGAAGAGAGATGGAAAGTACCTTGGATAAAACAAGGTCCTTAAAAAGGTAAGTATTTACCCACATGTGACTGATGTGACAATTCAAATATTCTAGAAGACTTTGGCACATGTGAGTGATGTGACAAATCAAAGGTTTTAGAACTTACATGGGGAAGAGAAGATTCCTTGGAGGAATAAAAATGAATTAAAAGTGCATATGGGGAAAAGAGGAGTCTTAGATGAATAAAAAGGAATTAAAAACTCCTTGGGGGATGGGGAGGCTTGACCAAGGTACTGATTAGGCTTAAATGATAAATAATTAGAGGATAATTAGTGGTTAAGGAAGATTAGAGGCCAACTTCCAAAAGTTGGAGGATGTGACACATCCTAATCAAGGATTAGGCATGTGCACATCTCTAATGATGAGATTAGGAGAATAATTAGGATTAAGAAAAAGGATGTGACATGTGAGGAATTAAATAAATATCATATTTATTTAATTCATTTGATGAAACTGAGAGTAAATAGGTAAGATATTTAATTATTAACTAAATACCTTAAGAATTTGGAAGAATTAAGTGATATTAATTAGATAATAGCAATATTTCCTAATTAATGTGAAAAAGAGGATGTTTAGATGAAGAGGGATAAATTTTGACAAATGTGATTGTCCAAATTTAGGTGTCTACATTTTTCCCCTCTTTGAGATGGTATTATGAAGTAGTATCATTTGAAAGAATATTAAAACATACATCCCAGAAGAAGATGGTTAGATTGGAAAACATGCCCCAGTCATTCAAAGGAGTGACTAGGAAGAAAGATGATAGGAGTGATGATGAAGGTTAGGGATTGAGGATGCCCTCTCGAGAGGACATGCGGGGTCAAGAGAACACGGGTGTGCTCTCGAAATGGATAATATGATGCAAAGGGGAGATGAAGAAGATAATGTAAAGGGATGGAATGATAAGTGATAGGAGATGGATGAAGCACAAATGGATTTAGGAAAAAAAGGTGATGTTACCCTAGTCAAGCTACAAGCCAAAAGGGGTGATGATGGATGGATTGTTGTCGATGAGGGAATAATATATACCAAAACAACATGGGGATAGGGAAAGATACATCCCGATGATGATGATGAAAGTGTTGTTGTTGAGGGAAGGATACATCCCAAAACAACATGAGGATAAGGAAGGATACATCCTAAAAAAACACCAAAGGATAGGGAAGGATAAATCTCGATGATGATGACGATGGTGAAGCTTAGATCAAGGCTTGTAACAAGGCTGGGGACAAGACCAAGGATTTGATTAGATGATTTGTGCTAGATTGAATGGATGAGGTTGGGATTGAGACGTGGGATGGAAAAACGATAAAGGATAAGATGCTTAGAATAACCAATCTATATTAATAAGAAGATGGAAGAGATGATGATAAGAGATTGGATAGATAGGGGAAGGAGATTTATGAAGGATGAGTGGATGGGGGGGATTTTTGATAGATGAGAGGATGGAATGAGAGATGAAATGCAATCCTAATGAAATTTTCCATTTTCGGAGCATTGATTTTTGCTATAGCATAAGACACCAGGTGCCAGGGTATGTGGAACCAAGGCAGATGAGTGTCAAATGCATTAAAAAAATACAACAGACAAGAAGGCTATCCCAACACCCCAAAGTTGTGAAGACCTTGGTTGGGCCAGGCAATGGAATAACCAAAAGCACAAAAGGATGCCCCAATGTAACACAAGACCATGAGGATCATGGTGGGTACTAAGCAAGACAACCAAGAAGATGACAACAAAGAAAAGATCAAGATACGCCCCTATGATTACCTCATCAAAACACACCATAATATGATGGATCATGGCGGCCCTAACAAGTGATGATAGGGAGCTCAAATGATAAACAAAAACCAAAAGCACCAAAAGATCACAATCAATTTCAAACCTCCTTTGCCATAGGATCAAGAAGATGAATGGGATTGATGAGGTTTGATAGGAAGGATGCATCTTGTTGAGACCAATGATGGATACTAAAATAAAAGATAAATATGACACAAGATACTTGGAACTGATTGTATATGACGATACAAGTGGATCTCATTTGTGAAGAACTAGCTAGAGAATGGCATAGCTTGACAAACGACACAAGAGAGACAAGACACGAGATTGACACACCCTAAAGACCTAGGGGCTTGGTGGTCGATAATAGATTAGCCTTACCTACGTGAAAGTGCAGAGCCCTCGTAGTTTGATAAAAGACTGATGATTGACCATGGATAAAAGTGGGAAGAGGATGATGGAGACCTTGATGATGGATGACAAAGACCAGACAAACAAAATCAAAGATCAATGATAGATAATAAAGATAGGATGGATGAAAGGAGCCCCAGAGGCGGATCAAATGATCGAACTTGCCTATGTGAAAGTGTAGGGGCAACTTAGTTCAACAAAAGACCAAACACAAACGATGGATAAGGGATGATAAGAGGATAACCTTGATGAGGGGATAAAATGATGGGACTAATACAATGAGACAAGATAGTCCTGGTGGATAGGATCAGATGATGATGATCACATAAAGCTCAAGGATGGTATAGTTATCCAAATCATCGATAGATGAATGATGAGGAAGGATAGGAAATTGAAAAGATGTGCAAAAGAAGTAGAAGTAATGAGAATAAGATAGATGACATTGGGTTACATGGGGAGTAGCCTAGAGCTAAATACCAATGACAAGGTATTAGGAGATAGGATGAGGATAGAGATAAATGGATAGGAAGATAAGCATGGGGAGACAAAAGGGATGCTATGATGGATGGATAGGGGGATAAGGATAGGGAGATTAAAAGGATTGTTTGGATGGATTGGATAGAGAGATAAGGAGTTGGATGAGGAAAAGGTTACTAGATGGATAGATGAAAAGGGATGCTATGGTAGGAAGATGAAGAGAGGAAGATGGAATGGATTACTATGATAGATGGATAGGAAGATAAGGATGGGAAGATGAAAAGCATTGTTCAGATAGATGGGAAGATAAGGATAGGTAGGAATATAATGATTGGGAGATGGAAGGGATTACCATATGGATAGATGAAGGGTGTCTCCAAGGTCTATGTCACAAAGGAAGAAGATTCCCCTCTAGATATGTCATATATAATGAGGCATGAGGGACGGAAGATGGAAAGATGGGAAAATATGGGAGTGATATGGATATGGATAGGATGCATGGATAAGGAAGGGAGATTAATGGTAGAAAGATGGGTGGACAAGGAAGGTAGATGAATGTGAATAAGGATTAAGATAGTGTGTGGATGAGGGAAGTGTATGCCAAGAGGTGTCAAAAGCATGTTTATATGTTTCCCCCTATCGTTATCAAAGGCATAAGGAGGATGGAAGGATTGGGATAAATGGGATACAATAGGAAAAATGTGCAAGATTGGTTGGATAGAGGAGATGGGTGAAGGGGAAGGGAGTTGCCCCCAAGTGAGGAATTAAATGGGATGGGGGATTTACACATGATGCCTATTTTCTAGGTTTTCATCATGGTACTTATCCAAGGTGCCTATTTTCCAATTTTTCACCATTGGACGAATTATTTCTCTTTACTATTTTATTTTTGTCAATTTTTCTTATTTTGACTTTTAATTTTTTTGGATTTTTGGACATTTTTTCATTTTGGGATATCATGCGGAAGGAGATGGATCAGGATAGGGATGTGGTAAGGGGATTTAGAAGACATGTGCTAAAAATATGGATGCAGGAATCAAGCATCAAATTCCATACAAGGTATTAAGAACCCCTGTGTGAAGCAACTGTTGGATGTTGGTACAACCTTATTAGGATAAGTGGATTATGCAAGAGGATGAATTAGAGGGATTTGATGGGGAAGATGTGTGGGATAATGGATGGGATGCTGGAAAGGATATGAATGGAATGATGGGGTAAGTGTGTGATGGGGTGATGAGTTCAAGACCTACATTGGCACATATGGTGGTGTATGTGAAAGGATAAGAGGATTAATGGATGGAGAATGTGGGGATAATGGAGATGGGATAGTGAATTTTGAGATATAAGGACCCAAAACAGATTTAGGAGATGGTGAATGAAAATGATGAGCTTTTGGAGTAGCAACTTTGGATGTTGTTACAGATTTTTCATTTGAAGGAATTCCATCTTTTTTCTTTGGGATCCACATGGTTCTTATTTTTTCTTTGGTGGGCCTTTGTGGCCGAGGGGTTTGATTTTGATTTTGGATTTTATTTTTCTTTTCTTCACCATGTCTTTTAGAGGGGACATGGGGAGTTTTAGATTCATGTGGGTGTTTGGATTTATGCATTATTAATTTAGCATCGAAAGTGCTTTTAATAGCAATGGGATGGGTGTAAGGAGAAGGATGGTGTGGAGGGGATGTAGATGGAGGTAGGATTTTGGGGATGATATGAGGATGGATGATGTGTAGGTATTCACCTTTGTTGATCCTGATGATTGGACATGAGAGTGTGATGTTTATGATGGGTGACATGGATAGGTGATGGATGGATGAAAGGATGAATATGACGAGATGGAGGGGGTGATTTTGGGATATAAGGGCCCAAAATGGACTTAGTAGTTGGGGGATGCATGATGGGAGATGGAGGGACATAAGGACCCAAAATAGATGGAGGAGGTAAAGGATGGGAGATGGTGGATGGAGGAATGTAAGGACCTAAAATGGATGGAGTGGATGAAGGGGGAAGGTGTATGGTTGTTTTTAGGTGGTACGATGGAGGAGCAGGTATGGCAGCAAATGATTTGGTGGGGTGATGGGAAGAACCTATATTTCATTTGGAAGAGGCTCATTTAGGACGTGTAGAGGTTGTACCAACATCTTTAGATTGTAAGTCTTGTGAAATATGTCTGAGACCTTGCATACAAATTTGTTCTTTGACCTGGATGGGCTCTAAAATACCATGCTCATGAAGGCCTAAGCCTTTTCCTTGATAATTCATGTTCTTAAGCATTCAATCCATGAAAATATTCTTGTTATTCTGGAAGAATGATGGGAGTCTATTAGTAGGTAGAGGATGATGGGTGGTATATATGCTTTGTTTTTATTTTGCAAGGAGACCACCAAGGAAGAATGTGAGAGTACCAAGGGGATATACAAGTGGTGAGGGGATAGTAGGTTTAGGAGACAATGGAGGATCATGGGATAGAGATGATGGGATAGCAACATCTTAATCAGAACAAGGGAGTGGTAAGCGATCATGAGAGGGATTAGGTGGCATGATAGGATCCAGATGTGTGGTAGTAGGCGATAAGGGATCATGTGATGGAGTGATCAGATCTTGAGTATAAAGGGGATCATGGGATGAAATGGATGGGGGATTGTAATCTTTAGATGGACTAGATGGGATGGTAGCATCTTGATCTGAAGAAGGGGATATGTTGGCATGCTTTGGATCAGGCTCTTGGAATGACTCATGTTGTGTGGATGGCATGATGATGGAGTCTTGGAGGGACTCTTCAAATGGGGGAGATGGAAGGATAGGGGATTCATGAGGTTCAAGAGGAGGGATTTCAGTGAGAATATGATGGAAGGAGTGGATTGGATTTGGTTATCTTTGATAGGGTCAATGGATCTCAGAGTTGGAGACAGGGGTTCAATGGATTCGGTGGGTGGGATGGTGTCAATGGTTTGAGTAGTGCTAGGAGTGGTAACAACAATGATAGGTGTTGGATGGAGAAGGTTCCCATCAATAGCAACCATGGATGATGGATTGGGAGGGAATGGTTCCACAACTTCAATGGTTGGAGTGGGGGATGTCTTCTTTGTCATAAGTCCTTGGAGAACTTCTGGAGTGAGAAACTTGCATACTCTAAGCTGAGATGGTGTGATAGGAATAGATTAAAGATTAGGGATTGGTGGACTAGGGTTAGATGGAGGAATGGGATTGGAGATAGGACTAGGAGTAGATGGAGGATTAGGATTGGATGGAGGATTAAGGTAGGGATATTGGAATGGTGAATTAAGATAGGAGGACATGGATGGTGGATTAGGACAAGAAGATATAACTAGTGGATTGTAGTAGGGGTATTGGGATGTTGGATTAGGATGGGAAGATTGGGAAAGAGGATTAGGATAGGGGGAGATGGATGGGGGATTGTAATAAGAGTATTGGGATGGTAAATTAGGGTATGAAGATGTAGGTATCTGATAAGAGGATGATGTAGATGAAGGACATGACAAATATGCAAATAGGGAATTACTATCCCTTGTCAAGGGTAGCATAAGGAGTGTGGTTAGGCATGAATGAAGATGTAACAGGATAGCTCAAAGGAGTAATTGGATTTTGGAAAGCGTGTGTTGAAAGCTTACTAGTGATGATAGCGTCAAGGGGATATATGTCGTATACTTCTGGATCAACAACTCTCGTTATCATCGTCAATGTAATTAGGGTTTCTCTTGACTACTATTGATGGAGGATAAGGATTCATGATGATGAAAGGATAAATAGGATGGACTAAAGCTCAAATCAGGATTTAGGTCAAGATCAGATTGGGATTGGATTAAAGCTTAGATTAGGATGATTGGATGATGCGATGGGATTGATTCTAATGATTAGATTTGATTATCAAAGGATGAGTATGACACCAAATCTACTTTGAGATGGAAGTAGATTGATTGGGTTGAAGGTGATTGGATAGGGATGTGATTGGATTAGATCAGATCAGATGATGGATCAAATAGGATGACAAAAGAGATTGGAAAATGCCGTTCAGAGATTACCCTAGGTGACTTAGGATACTGATTGATCAGATTAAAGGATAAATGGATGATGCGGCACTAAATCCACCTTGAGATTAAGAGAAGATTGATTAGGCCAACGATGATGATTAACTTAGGATGGATGAAAATCCTAAGTAGATTTGGATGATGACGATCAGATTCAGATACCTAGTTCAGTTCGAATAATAACCTGAAGTTCAAGGGATTTGGGTGGGGAAACTAATGATGGATACCTAACTTAGAGATGCTCTCAGATGATGTACCTATGTGATGTGGATGATAGATGAATGGTCTTGCGAGAATATCGATGGATGAAAGCTCATATTGAGATTGGATCAATGGACATGACAAGAATAATTCTAAACCATGTTCAAGGGTTTAACTAGAGGACGTAAGATGCCGACAATTAGACTTTTCTAGATTTAGTAATTTTCAAAAATGGTCAAATTTTACCATTTTAGGAAACTTCACGGGCATACCTTTGAGAGTCCACTTTTTTCCCAAAAACTACCCAAAAATAAGATAGGATGAATTTCCAACTAACATCCTAAGTTTGAGACATGCGTTTCGAGTTATTAACGGAAACAATTTTTCAAAAATTGAAAAAAAAACACTAAATTATGATTTTGAGGGTCAAGATGAAAGTTTGAAGGCCTGAAAATGTTTTGAAACAGGGTCCAACCGACCCAAGGTCTATTGGTAATCCACATGCCACCTCATAATGTAACCACCCATAAAATTTCAGCCCAAACAAACACCTGAGTCAAAAGTTATGGCCTCTGAAAGTTTTTACATCAAAATCAAAACCTTTGAAACGAAGTCGAGGTGATTGGAATGGATGATTTGATGATGGATATGGAATCTAATGATGTTCTAAGATGAACCTATGTGATTTTTTCAATGAAATGATGACTTTTGGAAAGTGTTGATGAACGAAAATGATGATGAGGGGTGTTTAGAATGGGTAAACAAGAGGTGAAATTGGTCGTTTGGAGGGTAAGTACGCCCTTTTAGGGGGCAGGTACGTCCTTTTAGGGGGAAATTAAAACCTTTCAGGGGGAAGGTATGCCCTTTCAGGGGGCAGGTATACCCTTTCAGGGGATAAGTATTCCCTTTCAGAGGGCAGGTATGCCCTTTTAGGGGAGAGGTACGCCCTTTTAGAGGGTAGGTACGCCCAAAGATAGGGAAAGTTTTCCCAACCTAAGAAACAAGTCATTTGACTAAAAAAAGGAAAAAATAACTATTTGGAGGGTAGGTTTGCCCCTCTAGAGGGTAGGTATGCCCCTCTACAAGGCAGGGACACCCATTCAGTGAAAAGTTTGACAATTTTGGCAGAAATGGATGCTTAGATCAAGTAAACAGGCACTCAGAACGAGGGGGTGACTACTCTAGAAGAGGGGAGGATTGCTCAATATGATGAAAGGATGTTCAGAATGGGGGGAAAACTGCTCAGAATGGGGAAAAGAGCACTCAGAATGAGCAAACAAGTGTTCAAAATGGGCAAATAGGTGCTTGAAATGGTTGAACAAAAGGTGAAAGAGGTTGGTGGAGGGTAGGTTCATCCCTTTGGAGGATAGGTACACCCCTCTACAAGGCAGGTATACCCCTTTGTGGGGAAGGTTCACCCAAAGATAGGGCAAGTTCACCTGTATAGTTTAAAGATTGACAATTTTGACAAAAATAGGCTAAGGGATGACTAAGATAGAGGGTAGGTCCGCCCCAATTGAGGGTAGGGTCACCTCTGTTATTTGACTTAGACTCAATTTGGATGAAAATGGCTAAGGAAAAGAACCAAAAACGCTGCAAACAACAAGCACGACCAAAAACACACTTGTTTTTGCACAAGGAAGACAATACAGACAACACATCCTAAGATTAGTGATGAAGGGTATGACTAATACGGTTCTCTAATCTAGAATAAACAAGGTGTCTAGGGAGTCCTTGATATACTCTCGGTATGTGAGGCACAACCATAAACACCAGCCCATAACAAGCGTGAGTCGGGAACCCCAACAAGATACTAAAGGGCTCAGACCAACTCTTCACGTCTATCTAGGTATCACCCTAGCTTCGACGCTTTGTCAGACACGGCGTAATTGGATTGAGGTATAGCTTTCACTCTCCCCCTTTGTATACGTCATTGGTATGTGTGGTTGGGATCATCCCTTGGGGTGATGAAATTCCCAAGCAGGTCTTGCTAGAAAGAGAGCACCAATCATTTTTGGCTACTCCCCAGGCTCACACGAAGTGCAAGGGGAAAGCGTGAATGAAGTAGTGCCGCCTTGGGTGACACAATGCATTTGCAGACATGACAAACAATATATTTGACTCCCCCTAATAAAACTATGTGCCTAGATTAATGCATGAAAATGATAAGGAAAATGATAAACAAACTAGATAAACCAATTGTCCTGCAAGAAAATGTTAGTTGTTTTGTTCTCTCTTCTTCATCAATCATTAAATAAGTTTCAAAAATGTTAAAAAAAACATAAACACACACAAAAAATTGATGTTAGGGGGTTAGAATCTAAAAATGATGAAAAATGGAAGCTGAAATGAAGCTAAAATGACTGTTTTTACCTCACAAATGGTTTTGTCAAGGGAAGGTACACCCTTCTAGGAGGGTAGGTACACCCCTCTATGCCTGTCAAGAGTGGGTATGCCCTTCTTGGAGCGTAGGTAAGCCCCTCTGTAGAAAATAGTTAGTAAAAATAGTAAAACATTGAAAACATAATGTTGTTCAAGGGAAGGTACACCCTTCTCGAAGGTCAGGTATGACCCTCTATGTTTGTTAAGGTGGGTACACTCTTCTAGGAGGCTAGGTACGTCCCTCTAAAAAAAATAGTTAGGAAAATATTAAAAACAGTGCTCTTCAAGAGTAGGTACGCCCCTCTACAGAAAATAGTTAGAAAAAAATGAAAATAGTGTTGTTCAAGGGTAGGTACGCCCTTTTGGGAGGGCAGGTATGCCCCTCCATAGAAAATGGTTAGTAGAAAATAGAAAACACTGTTGTTCAAGGGCAGGTTCGCTCTTGTCAGAGGGCGGGTACACCCCTCTGGGAGGGCAGGTATGCCCCTCTGTAAACCTGAACCTGCAAAAATGAAACAATAAGAAATGTAATAGATAGGGACCCATTTGTGGGTCCCACCACGCATGCTAGAAATGTGAACCAGTGATCTTAACCTACTCTAAACCATGCAAAACAAAATACAAAAGAGAAGAAAAAAACACTGACACCTCGAGATAAGCCTAGTTGAATCCAAAACAAAATAAAGATAACAAATAAGTTGATTATACCTTGTCTTGGATTGATCCTTTGGTTGACCATTGATGGTCGATTTAATGTGTGCTCCCTTTTGATGGCAAGACACTAAAATGGATTCAAAATGATGTATGCAAGCTGAGGACTCAAATGAGAAAAGTGGGTAGTTGAGTAGGTGGCTAGAGTGGATGCAATATGAGCTTGAAGGTGTGATAATGGTGGATGAGAGCTTGAATGTTGGAGAGACTTGGAGTTGAATGTTTGAGCTTGAAAATTGGTTGAATTTTGTGATTGAATGAGATGTGTTGAATGCATAATTGATAATTGAGAATGAAAGAAAACTTCTTTCATATTATGGAGAGGAACCCTAAAAAGAATGAATGGTTGAGATCTTGCCACCACAGAAAAGATAAAGGGCTGTAGTGGGTTGAGGACTCACAAGCCCTCACATCTTGCCATGTGGCAAATGATGTGTCATAAGGACGCATGAGGTGGAGAGGGTACAAATGATGTGGAAGTACTTGCAAGTACCTTGGAAAAGGGATGATGTGACCTCTCAATGATCACATGGGGAAGAGGAAAATCTTGGATGAATAAAAAGTGAATTTAAAATTCACATGATTGGGGAATCTTGTGGATAAGACAAGGTTCCAAAAAGAGAGGTGGAAAGTACCTTTGATAAAACAAGGACCTTAAAAAGGTAAGTATTTACCCACATGTGATTGATGTGACAAGTCAAAGATTCTAGAAGACTTTGGCACATGTGAGTGATGTGACAAATCAAAGGTTTTAGAACTTGCATGGAGAAGAGAAGATTTCTTGGAGCAATAAAAGTGAATAAAAAATTAACATGGGGAAGAGAGGAGCCTTGAATGAATAAAAAGGAATTAAAAATTCTTTGGGGATGGGGAGAGTTGACCAAGGTACTGATTAGACTTAAATGATAAATAATTAGAGGAGAATTAGTGGTTAAGGAAGATTAGAGGCCAACTTCCAAAAGTTGGAGGATGTGACACATCCTAATCAAGGATTATGCATGTGCACATCTCTAATGAAGAGATTAGAAGAATAATTAGGATTAAGAAAAAGGATGTGACATCTGAGGAATTAAATAAATGCCATATTTATTTAATTCATTTGATGAAAATGAGAATAAATGGGTAAGATATTTAATTATTAACTAAATAACTTAGGAATTTGGAAGAATTAAGTGATATTAATTAGATAATAGCAATATTACCTAATTAACATGAATAAGAGGATGTTTAGACGAAGAGAGATAAATTTCAAGAAATGTGAGTGTCCAAATTTAGGTGTCTACATTTTTCCCCTTTTTGAGATGGTGTTATGAAGTAGGATCATTTGAAAGAATATTAAAACATAGATCCTAGAAGGAGATGGTTAGATTGGAAAAGATGCCACAGTCATTCAAAGAAGTGACTAGGAAGAAAGATGATGGGAGTGATGATGAAGGTTAGGGATTGAGGATGCCCCCTCAAGTTGACATGTGAGGTCAAGAGAACATGAGTGTGCTCTTGAAATGGATGAGATGATGCAAAGGGGAGATGAAGAAGATAATGCAAAGGGATGGAATGATAAGCAATAGGAGATGGATGACGCACAAATGGATTTAAGGAAAAAAGGTGATGTTGCCCTAGTCAAGCTACAAGCCAA
>VDFB02017250.1:0-14498 GCA_007258455.2 Sequoia sempervirens
ATCTTTGAAAAGAGTCTTAAAAATAATTTTTATAATTTTCAATTTAAATTGTATTTAATGTCTATCTTTTTATATAATTTATTTATATGGTGACTGAAATAATACATTCCTAATTGACTATTTAAATTTTTAATAATTTTGGAAAAATAATTTAAATTTAGTCACATATTACATTCCTAACTAAATTATTTATATGCTTACTATAAAATGATTTCTACTCTTAATAATAATTTTTAAAAGTGACATAAAATTGATTTTATAAACTATTTTAATTCACTTTTGAGTGCTTACACTACTCTTTAAATTATTATTTTATTTGCTTTTTTAAGAACTTGTGTCTTTATTTAAATTATTTATATGTTTAATAAATTAAATAAAACCTTCTTCAGATCCCAACCAAGGACAACACATGAGGAGAGGAATGTCTAGTCAACAAAGCCAAATTCCAATTTATTTGAAAGTTATATCAATTAACTCTATAGAATACTTCATATTAAACTATTTTATTATTTCTAATTTAATTTCATGAACATTGAGTTTGGGTTTTATTTAAAAGGTATATGGATTAGTTTTAGAGAGTTTGCTATATTAAATTATTTTATTATTTTTAATTTTATTTGTGTTGTCATGAATATTGAATTTGAGTTCTTGATTATATAAAGAAGACACTACATCCTATTTAAAAAAAAAAATTAGTTCAATTTGAAGTTCACTTTCATTAGCTTCAATAGAATTAAACTATGATTTCTCATAATATATATGTAAATTTGTGTTTTTTTTTTTTTTTCTACTATGAGATTCATAAAAGAATATTTATTTAGTATAAAGATTAAATATATTTAACTTTTTTTATCCTTAAAATATATAAATTTTAAAAAAGATATTAAATTGAAACTTTTACATGTTAATAATTTCAAAACTATTACTTTATACTTCTATACAACAAAGAACAAAAATAAAAAAATATATTTTAAAATATAAAACAAATTATGACATCTAAAAAAACACATTCAAACAACATAATTCATAAAATAATACATATTTTATTTATAACGAAACTTATTAAATCTTACTTACTCTTATTAGTTGCAAAACTCATTACTTTTATCTTTATATATTAAACTCATTAGAACCATTATTGTCCTCATATCATATCATCTAGGAAAATAATATTTTGTTATTGCAAACATGCAATGTCAATTAAGGTATAAAATATGTGATATTTATTTGCCAACTATGTTAAAACTATATAAAAAAAATTTCAAAAAGAGAGTTGCATTCAATTATAAATAATCATAAGAGATTTGTCATTTTTGTAAGTGATAAAGATATCTATTGATGTAATTTGTAGAAATAAATGATTAAATGATACATCATTTAATAACTGATTCATCGTTATATCATTTATTAATTGATTCATTGATACATCATTTAATAATTTATTGATTGATACATTATTAGTTCCTGCCGGCAGGCAGGAATACTTATGCATTCACTTAGAATGCATTTAACCGGTAGCATTGACCAATCACATTTCGCCATTTAACATATTACTTATTTTTTTGTATAGTTTGAATTTGGAGAGCTATTTTATATATTGGAAAATTAGCATTTATCTATTTTTCCTATTAAGTCAAGTAGCTATAAATCATTTTCATTTTAAAATTGAGGGGAAAATGTAAAAGAGCATAAATTGATTAAATTAAGTTTAAGCAAAGGCATAGTTTAAAAATTTAGTGACTGAAGTCGCGTAATCCATGAATGCACATTAAATGCATTAAAATATCAGGAAACTACGAGCGCATAAATTGATTAATTAAAATTAAGTAAAGGCATAGTTTATCAAACTGGTGGGTAGACGTACGTAATGCATGAATATAAATTAAATGCATTGAATGGCATCTGGCTCGAGGTGAAGGCGCTGGAATGGCTTGGAGGCCACGCGTGGCCAGGGTACTTTGGTCATTTAATATAGAGTTAAGTTACTTGGTATGCATTTCTATTACTTTGTGTGTGTTGTTTTTGTCTTCTGTGAGCGCCTGTTCTGAGGGAGAGTTTTAGCGACTGAGTAGGAGATGTTATAGTTGCAGAGTCCAGACCCAGAAACGAGTTATTTGAGGTGATAATTTGGTAATTTTCAGAGTTTCGTTACATTAAAGTGCATAAAGAAGCTATATTTCATAGTGGTCTATTGTGTGGCCGAGCAAGGTATTTTGTAGTTGCAGAGTTGCATGTTGTACAGTGAGAGACGAATTGCTTGAGGTCAGAAGAGGTAACTTTTCATTTTCTTTTGTCTATTTGATACAAGAAATGAAAGTAGGGTTTCATAGTGCTTTAAGGCATTCGTATACTTTGATTATAAATTTGTATTTTAAACTATTTTTAGTATTGTTTATTCGAATATCTTGTTGAAATGCGAAGGTTTCATGTGCGTTTGATAGGAATTATGTAGAAATCTTCTTGTCCATTTTACTTCATGCATGTGAGCCTTGTAAAGTTTGTATATTTTTTATTACTGTAAAGCGGTCCCATAAAGAAGGCTTTCAAACCAAAATTATGTCAACGTGTGCGATAATGAGAGCTTTCGACCAATGAGTCGACAGTGTGTTGCTTTGAGCTTTTCTGTTGTCATCAAAGCATAAAGGATAGAGGGGTTTTGTTAAAAGTCGCGGTTGTTGTCCTCATAGGCATAAATCCATGTATTAAACTACTTACCCAGTATCTATTGATTTCTTGTTGAAATCCCGAAGGTTTTCATCTGTGTTTGATGGGTATGTGAAATCCTGTGTTCATTTTACTTCATGCATATGAGCCCTATAGAGTTTGCATTTTTTAAATTGTTGCAAAGTGGTCCCATAAAAAGGACTTTGGAACCAAAATTATGTCAGCGTGTGCGATAATGAGAGCTTTTCAACAATCAATCAACAGTGTCTTGCTTTGAGCTTTTTCGTTGTCGCCCAAGCATAAAGGATAGAGGGATTATGTTAAAAGTCATGGTTGTTGTCCTTGTAGGCATAAATGCAAACAATGGGAGCATAAAGAATGCAGTAGAAACCTTTTTCCTCCTGGTAAGCATAAAAATTCTATCAGATATCGTTGTTACTATTTTTGTATTTTGGGGTTATAAAAAACTATATCAAAATGTAGAATCAAATTACAATGTTACCATAGAAGCGATTCGTAATATTGCTTGATAGAATAGTTTTAGGATTCATGCAAAAGAGTAGTCAAATTCATTGCTAGAAGATTTGTGGTCCAAGAACCTGTGGCAATTAGTTTGTGTAGTTAATCTGATCTACATTTATACTTGTGTCTCTTGAATCTAGAAAAATGCTTGCTAGTGTTTTAATGGTTTTCGCTATTAGTATCCATCGCAGTAGGAGTACTATATATTGCTATTCTTTTAGAAAAATAAACACATGGTTTTTGTTTTCTAATCAAAGATTTTTACATGGTGCAATGCTTTTGGTTGGAAGAAAAGAGGTCATGTAGCGGCCCAGCTGTGGCAAATTCTTCAAGCAAGTAGTACAAGGTGAGTTTCTAGAATGAACCTTCTCCTTTGTTTACAATTGCATATAGTAGACAGAGAAAAAGGTTAATTCAAGATTCTCACTGTATTGATTGTACTTGTAATCATTTCGTTGCTTTTTGTTACAAGGGCAATCTTTGCAAATGGGTATTGTGAGTGGCATATGCTATATGGTTCATAAAAATTAAGCAGTTGGGGTTCAAAAGTAGATCTTCGTTGCAGTGGCATGATCTCAGAAATGCAATAATTATCCAATCAATTTTTTGGGTGGCTGATTGCACTTTATAATTTAAACCTGTCTTTTTTAATTTTGAGAGTTTGATTCTGAATCCATATGCATACTTTGATTAAAACTATTGGCTAAAGGTGCATAATTCATTTATGCAAAAATAATGCATTTAATGGCATCTGACTAGAGGCGAGGCTGTTTGGATTGCTAATTAGTCTTTGAATATATAACAATTAAAAGAGATAAATAAGTATAATTATCCTTGGCCACATTTCACATTTTGACCTTTCAATCAAATTCAATTAACAAAGTAGCAGTTAGACCTGTAGAAGGTTCAAGGACTATGCTGGTAGAAAAACATATTTTGGACAGTGGCTAGACAATTTGTTGAAATTGCTTTACAAACTTTGAAGCAAATGCATTTTTCTTTCTATTTTCTTTCATTGTACATCTTAAATGGAAGTTGGGTTTTGCATTGTTGCAATGCATTTGGATACTTTGATTGTAAAATCATAGTTTAGATCATTTTAAGTGTTATCGATTCAAACCTTTCCTTGAAATACCAAGGATTCGTCTGAATCTTGGAGGCAACGTACAACTGTCTATAATTATCCTTGGCCACATTTTACATTTGACCTTTCAATCAAAGTCAATTAACAAAGTAGTAGTTAGACCTAAAGAAGGTTGAAGGACTATGCTAATAGAAAACCATATTTTGGACAATGGCTAGACAACCTATTGAAATTGCTCTACAAACTTTAAAGCAAATGCATTTTCCCTTCTATTTACTCTCATTGTACATCTTAAATGGAACTTGGGTTTCGCATTGTTGCAATGCATTTGGATACTTTGATTGTAAAATCATAGTTTAGATCATTTTAAGTATTATTGATTCAAATCTTTCCTTGAGATACGAAGGATTCATCTGAGTCTTGTAGGCAATAAACAGTTGTCCTATAAAGAGAGCTTTGGAACCAATGAGCTGTCATAAAGGATAGAGGAATATTGTCAAATATTGTGGTTATTGTCCTCATAGGCACACATGAAAAATATGGAAGCATATAGAAAGAAAGTTAACTCTTTAATAATCCCATGAAACATAGTCTTTGTATGCATCCATGCATACAGGTTTGCATGTATATATGTGTGCATGTAATTATGTATATATGAATGCATGTATCTATGTTGCCATGTATGTATGTGTGTATATAACAGATTACTATTGCATTTGCTTTAAATGATTTTTTGTGGATGGTGCCAACTAGCCATCTAGTCATATTGTCGTTGTTGTACATATTGCTTTTAAAGATATATGAACTCAATTTTGTGAGTTATATTTCATATTGGTAAATTGGCATTTATCTTTTTTTGGAACCCATGGGAGTGGCTTTTTGAATCGTGATTGTTTTAAAATGCTTGTCAAAATGCAAATGCATAGGTTCATTGATGGCTATGTGCTTTCATGCATATATGCATATTTATAGGATTCATTGCTATCATGTAAAGGCCACATAAACATTCATTCCCCAAGCCCATGTAGTCATTTCAATATGTGCATATATTAAGGGATCTATTGATACATGGAAATGTGCATCCATGGATACATGAACACATATATAGATGTAAGCGTGTGATCATGTATGTATGTGTACGTGTAGATATGTGTACATCCATGCATGTATCTATGCATCTGTGCATTGAAGCATGTGTGCAGCTATGTGTCTATGAATACATTTTATCTAGTAATCAATGTCAATTAATAGACTAGCACTCATACCTAGAGAATGTTCAAGGATTGTGCCGATAGAAAACCATATGCATATCAATATGTTAGAGAGCATGTATCTATGCATGGGTGTGTATAGATGCTAATTGTTCTGAATTTTGGTTGCATGTGATTGCATTGAACAATTAAGAATAAGTGCTAGATAATTGAAGTAAAATGACCCCATTCAGTTAGCAGATCAATTTTTCTCAGCCCTTTACATGTTAACTGAGAGTTTTGAAGCTTTTGCTATTCATTGATAGTATTTGAAGCTTAAATGTCATAGTATATGTAGCATTTTACCCAATAGCTCTATCATTCATGATGATTTAGGCAAGTTCATATCTCCTCATTCATCCTTGTATTGTCTCATATCTAAATAATTAGGCAACTGCTAATTAGCCTTTAAGTACATAGCAATTCAAAGAAAGAAATAATTGCAATTAGCCTTGTGTACATTTGAACTATTAATCAAAGGCAATTAACAAACTAGCCCTAGAAAACCATGTCCATGTTAATGTGTTGAATAACACGTATTTGTGCATGTGTGTATATAGATGCTATGAGTTGTGATTTCTACCATTATGTAGCGCTTACTATTACTTGTACAGCCAAGCGATATGCAAGTAGAATTCATAGTTCATAGCATCTAGATACATTCAAGGACAAATACAAATCAAGGTTGTTGGCATCTTGATAAGAAAGATGATGAGATACATCCAATTAATGTATGTCACAACATCTTATTGAATAAAGATGATTTGGTTAGGCAGGTTACAGATGAGAATCCTTATTGGTGTGTGGCTAATGCTCTTTTTGATTGAAGACTTGTCAAGAAAATTACATGCCAATACTATTAGAAAACAGGTAGAATTAGATTAATTGATTGACTATGATTGATTGACTATAATTTTGGTTCCAAAGCTCTCTTTATGGGACCACTTTGCAGCAATAAAAAAAAATACAAACTCTACAGGGCTCACATGCATGGAGTAAAATGAACAAGAGGATTTCTACATAGTACCTATCAAACGCAGATGAAACCTTCACATTTCAACAAAAAAATTGAATAGATAATACTAAAAGTAGTTTAAAATATGAGTTTATGCCTATGAGGACAACAACCACAACTTTTAACAAAACCCCTCTATCCTTTCTGCTTTGATGACAACGAAAAAGTTTAAAGCAGCACACTGTTCACTCGTAGTTCAAAAGCTCTCATTATCACACGTGTTGACATAATTTTGGTTCCAAAGCCCTCTTTATCGGACCACTTTGCAGTAGTCAATAATATACAGACTTTACAGGGCTCACATGCATGAAGTAAAATGGACAAGAGGATTTCTACATAATTCCTATCAAACGCAGATGAAACCTTCGCATTTCAACAAGAAACTCGAATAAATAATACTAAAAGTAGTTTAAAATATGAATTTATAATCAAAGTATAACAATGTCTTAAAGCACTATGAAACCCTACTTGCATTCCTATTTGCATGTACCTGGTTTAAACATTTAATTATTAGTTCTTGATAATGGAATGAAATGAACTTGGATAGATAGAAATAAAATGACCCCATGGAATTGGAACATCAATGTTTGCATGCCTTTAACATGATAGCAGATTTGTGTGCATGAGACTTATTTGAATCTCAAATGTCATAGTGTATGTGGCATATTAGCTAGTTGGCTTAACATGATAGCTTTCAAACAAGTTAATTCAATGATCAATGAAGCTAATTGGCTGATGAATTAATTGTGTTCCATGGTTAGTCATAGCTAATTATTGGTCATCTTTATCCTCCAAATCAGTTAAATCAATGTTGCTTATTCACATTCATAGATACACAATCTTTCTAAACATTTTGCCTGCTTTTAATAGGAAAAAGAGCTTTAGAACAGGATATGTACATTCATCTAAGGATCATAAGACGTAGATTTCTGACAGATATAATGGTTTGTAATGCTGTCATGAATATGCATGCCAAATATAGAAGCACAAGTAAAAACATTTAAACTGTTTGACAGAATTCCTCGAAGAAATGTTGGCTCTTGGTGTGTAGTGATTGCAAATTATGCAAAGAAATATTTGTCAAAGAAGGCTTTTTGCAAACATTCAAGAAAATCAACTAAATAGCTGATCAAGTTAACTGTGAATGAAGTTACTTGACTAATCAATGAAACTAGTTCATTGATAGATCAATTTTCTTGAATAGTTAATTATAGTTAATTAATAAACATCTTTGTACACCAAATCAATTAAACCAATCATGGCCATTCATATGCAAAAAAAGGAATTTCTTGAAAAGGATTTATAGACAAGGAAGCAAATGCAATTGCTAGGTGTAAACCGAAATTGCAAAATCCTCGCCAACATCTTCCTTTCTGTTTCTTGTGCTACAAATATTCAATAGGCTATAGCTGTCCATATTAATTGTATCCCTTCATCTATGTTGAAGCCATCTATTTATTCTATTGCTTTCGCTATTATTTCATGAAAGCTCAAGTGTCATAGTATATGTGGCGTAGCAGCTAATAAGTCCATCTCACATTTTGCTCATGACAATTTAATTTGTCTCATCTGTCTCTGAACCATTAATCAAAGTCAATTAACAAAACAAGTCAATCTTACACTTAACTCATGCAAATTAAGTCAATTCTATATTTTACTCATTAATGAAATTAACTAATCAGCTTAACAAGATAGCTTTGAAACAAGTTAGGTCAGTGATCAATCAAGTTGTTTGACTGATGAGTCAATTGAGTTCAATAGTTAATCATAGTAATAGCAAACAAATGCTTGTTAGATGATGTCATTGTTGAAACCCTACTTGCATTTATGTTTGCATGTACCTGGTTTAAACATTTAATTATTGGTTCTTGATAATGGAATGAAATGAACTTGGACAAATGGAAATAGAATGACCCCATGGAATTGGAACATCAATGTTTACATGGCTTTAACATGATAACAGATTTGCGTGCATGAGACTTATTTGAAACTCAAATGTCATACTGTATGTGGCATATTAGCTAGTTGGCTTAACATGATAGCTTTCAAACAAGTTAATTCAGCGATCAATCAAGCTAATTGGCTGATGAATTAATTATGTTCCATGGTTAGTCATAGCTAATTATTAGTCATCTTTATCCTCCAAATCAGTTAAATCAATCTTGCTTATTCACATTCACAGATACACAATCTTTCTAAACATTTTGCATGCTTTTAATAGAAAAAGAGCTTTAGAATAGCATATGTACATTCATCTAAGCATCATAAGATGCAGATTTCTGACAGATATAATGGTTTGAAATGTTGTCATGAATATGCATACCAAATATGGGAGCACAAGCAAAAACATTTAAACTGTTTGACAGAATCCCTCGAAGAAATGTTGGCTCTTCGTGTGTAGTGATTGCAAATTATGCAAAGAATTATTTGTCCAAAAAGGATTTTTGCAAACATTCAAGCAAATCAACTAAATAGCTGATCAAGTTAACTGTGAATCAAGTTGCTTGACTAATCAATGAAACTAGTTCATTGATAGATCAGTTTTCTTGAATAGTTAATTATAGTTAATTAAAAAACATCTTTGTACACCAAATCAATTAAACCAATCATGGCCATTCATATGCAAAAAAAAGGAATTTCTTGAAAATGCTTTATAGACAAGGAAGCAAATGCAATTGTAAACCGAAATTGCAAAATCTTCGCCAACATCTTCCTTTCTATTTCTTATGCTACAAATATTCAACAGGCTATAGCTGTCCATATTAATTGTATCCCTTCGTCTATGTTGAAGCCATCTATTTATTCTATTGCTTTCACTATTATTTCATGAAAGCTCAAATGTCATAGTATATGTGGCGTAGCAGCCAATAAGTCCATCTCACATTTTTCTCATGACAATTTAATTTGTCTCATCTGTCTCTGAACCATTAATCAAAGTCAATTAACAAACAAGTCAATCTTACACTTAGCTCGTGCAAATTAAGTCAATTCTATCTTTTACTCATTAATGAAATTAACTAATCAACTTAACAAGATAGCTTTGAAACAAGTTAGGTCAGTGATCAATCAAGCTGTTTGACTGATGAGTCAATTGAGTTCAATAGTTAGTCATAGTAATAGCAAACAAATCCTTGTTTGATGATGTCATTGTTGAATTTGCTTTTGTGTCCCTGTCTGCACTTTTGCTATAGCTTGAAGCAATGATGCTTCATGGTTCAAGTATTAAGTGTAATTGGAAACCTTTCTTGACTTACATTCATTGATTTAAATCTGTTTGGAAACCATACTTGCAGTGGTTCTTTAGGCTCGATGCAAAACAACAATATAGTTAAAATGCATAGCAAAAGCCTGTAGAGAACCATGCTCGCACTTGTGCATTTGGAATTCAAGAACCTATGATAAATAGACTACTAGGTTAATCTGTTTCCAATTGATACTTGTTTCCATTGAATCTAAAAATAAACTAGCTGGTGTATTTCGGTGTTTGGACTATTAGTATCCATTACACTATCACTGTCATCCATTGCAATTATAATTTTGGCAGTTGTTTGCACAAATGTGTTTTCATGCATTGTGAAACCCAACTTGCATTTCTGGGATAAAATGAAGCAAAATAAATAAAAGTAGCAATTTGTTGCCTTGAGTAACTTGTCTCTTAGTATTCATTCAACGAGCACAGGAGCTTTTGCTCTGTCACTATAAACATCCCCTTTCTATTGATAAAAGCTGTCAGTTTTCTAACCTATGTCTTTGCTTAAATTTATTTGTATATGTCATCTTGTTCCGGACTCTCAGTAAAAAAAGAATCTCCATATTCTAACACCAAAGAAAATCCATTAACGTCAAAGGAGTTTGAAATTGAAGATAACAAACCTAATAGCACTCACTTGGATAAACTATTTTCTATAGTGACAATTTTATTGGCTCCTAGCGTCAAGGCAAGAATACTCATGCATTCAGTCAAAATTCTTTTAACTGGCAGCATTGGGCAATCACATTTTTCCATTTAACATATTACTTATTTTTTTGTATAGTTTGAATTTGGAGAGCTATTTTATATATTGAAAATTAGCATTTATCTATTTTCCTATTTGTCCGAGTAGCTTTATAAATCATTTTCATTTAAAAAATTCAGGAAAATGCAAGCGCATAAATTGATTAAATAAATTTAAGCAAAGGCATAGTTTAAAAGTTGGCGGCTAGAGGTATGTAATCCATGAATGCAGATTGAATGCATTAAAATATCGAGAAAATGCGAGCGCATAAATTGATTTAATAAATTTAATCAAAGACATAGTTTAAAAAACTGGTGGGTAGATGTACGTAATGCATGAATACAAATTAAATGCATTGAATGGCATCTGGCTCGAGGTGAAGGCACTGGAATGGCTTAGAGGCCAAGTGTGGCCAGGGTACTTTGGTCATTTAATATAGAGTTAAGTCACTTGCTATGCATTTCTATTACTTTGTGTGTGTTGCTTTTTGTGTTTTGTAAGCTCTAGTTCTGAGGAAGAGTTTGTAGCCACTGAGCAGGAGATGTTACAGTTGCAGGGTCCAGACCTAGAAACGAGTTACTTGAGATGATAATTTGTTATTTTCCACAGTTCCTTTCCATTAAAGTGCATAATGGAGTTGTGTTTCATAGTGCTTTAGTTCACTATCACTATCACTTTCTGCCTAATGTGTCAGTGCATGTATGTATGTATGCATGTCTCTATGTGCATATGCATTTACCTATGTGCATATCTATGTAGACATTTGTAGATGCATATATGCATGTATGCATGTGACTCTAGATATATCTATGCATATATGTATTTATGCATATATGTATGTGTGTATAGATGCATCTATGTGTATATGCATGCAATCATATGGATGCATATATGTTTATGTCCATAGATGCATTAATCTGTCTTTACATGGATGTATCTGTACATATATATACATATGTATACATATATGTGTGTGTCGATATGTCTTTTCTAGGAAAGAGTTTATAGTGATAGGGAAAAGGTTGTCATTTTTTTCCAAAAAAGGACACTTGCAGACAAGCTACTCCAGGCAATAAATAGTTTCTTTCATCAGTTTTCTTTTATTTTAATGTCCATAAGCACATTGGGTTTCACAGTGCTCAGCCTACGCTATTCTTCAGAGACTAGTTCCTTGGACAAGCAATTGTCTTTTGTCCAATGTACAATGTGAGAGCTTAACAATAACTTGGCGCTTATGAGTCCTCTAAAGATTGCATATCTTCAATTAGTGCAGAACTGTTCCATAGTGCAAGCTTTAGAGCCACTGTTCTGTTAGCATGTCCCATAATGGGACCTTACAAACAATATGAGGACAATGTGTTGAGAGGACTTTACAAACTGTCAGGAAAATGCAATTTACAGATATAAGCCTAAACTCCACAATTTCTTTCATCTCTCTCGTTGTCATTAAAGCATAAAGCAAAGAGGATTTTTTCGCAACTTCTAATTTTTGTACTTTTACATGTTAATTCACCTTATTAATTAATTAATCAAATTATCTTAATTAATTAATTTTCTTTTTCCTTCTATCATTTCATATCTAATTAATTAGGTAACTTTTGAATAGTATTTATATACATAATAATTAAAACAAAGAAATAATTATAACTATCCTTGTGCACATTTGACCCATCAAACAAAGTCAATTAAAAAATCTGATTCCACTTGTTCATTGATAGTATTGGCATGCAATTTCCTTGAAAAGTCTTGGAAAAGAGAATTACTCACACACCAATAAGGATTCTGATTTGTAACGTTCCTATCCAAATCATCTTCATTGAATAAGATGTTGTGGCATACATTAATTGGATGTATCTCATCATCTTTCTTATCAGGATGCCAACAACCTTGGTTTGTATTTATCCTTGGGTGTATCTAAATTCCATGAGTTATGAATTCTACTTGCATGTGGCTTCATTGCACAAGTAATAGTAAGTGCTACATAATGGTACAAAATAAACTTATGCATATGGAAATGAAATGACCCCATTTAGTTAGAAAATCAATATTTACATCACTTTCACTATTAAGTGATAGCTGGTTTGGCATTAAACAATAGCTAGAATTTTTTTTTACCAGAACTTAACAGTGCTAGCACAAGTCTATGTTGTTTTTTGTCTTAGTATTGACAAGTTTTCGTGGCCTATTTACACTTTTTTAGGCACTTAAGCAAATATGGGATCTATTCCATTGACTGCTCTTAAAGAGCTTATGCCACCATTGCAATAACAGAATTACACTAGTGCATGCATATGCAAAACAATGTTCTATATTATAGGGTACACAAATAGCAATAAGTATTTAAAAATTATAAAATGCAATTTACATTTTAAGAAACAAAAGTTCTTACTTGGGTTGTTTCTCATTCAAATGAATCTACATAAGAATTTTGTTTTGTTTTTATGAATAGCATAGTATATGTCACTCACTGTACTCATTTGTCTAAATTGTCCTTGTAACAGGGATCAATGCTTTCAACTGTATTTAAACAATCACGCACAAACTGCACTAGGAAAAATTGCTTGTGCCTATCACAATTTGTACATTCCTACAAGTATACTTGATCGTTCGATAGCAGATTGCAAGGTCAGTTTTCCAAATTGTCTTTTTGCTTTTCTTGAAATGCAATTGAAATTCTTCAATATAGTAACTGCATAAAGTTCTTTTCCATGTATTCATTTTGTCATCTTGTATTCCTCATTTCTTTGAACATAAATGATTTAGAAGGTTGCTTCCACATATACAAACATGAAAACACATTTTCCACAATTGCAATAGTAATTTGTCTTCGGACAATAGAACAGGTTTTGCTTATGTGTTAATAAGTTATACTTCCTCTATACAATATCCATAGAATAGAATGAACTGCTAGCATGCAATTTTTAAACCATGTTTGCAGTTTTAATAGCCTATAGAGTCATAAGTCTTTGTTTTGTGTCAACTGATTTTTACCTATATGCATTTAAGGAAATTTTTTTCATAGGACTACTTATATCTGTGGCAAGTTGTTGTGCAGTATGCAAGTTAACGTATGTTTAATCTTCCTGTATTGCAAATAAAAGCCTACAAAGTTAATTTCAAAAGCTGACATAGCACATGAGTACAATGAATGATGTACTACGTCACTCATAGACATGACACAATATTTTTCCATGGTCTTGCTTACATGCAAAATGACATTATCCACAATTCTTTTTTGCTCACATTGCCAATTTCATTGTGTGCTTTAAACCTCTAGAGTAAGAGAAAACTGAGAAAACTATTTATTGCACTCAATGCTTTCGTTTCTAGTTTTGGATACTATAACTATAACAAAGTCTGTAATCGTTATAAACTCTCCCGAACAAGACTTGTAGAATGAAAAAAATTGCATAGAAGTAATATTCATGTATGATGACTTAAGTCTATAACAAATGAACAAAACGGCACAGCTACCCATGTCCACCAAGCCATTCTAATTTCTCATCCACCCATACTATTTAATGCATTTGGTTTGCATGTATCTGCTAGCCTACACCTACGAGTTCAATCTCTTCTTTTAATTATTTAATCAATCTATGCCTTCACTTTTGCTTAATGGACCTATGCCTTTGCATTTTCCTCAAATTTTTAAAACACAAATGATTTTAAAAGCTATTCCCACAAATAAAAAAAGCCATAGATCTTGTTTGATCAGACAATGCTTTTGCATTTCCTTGATTTTCTTTAAACACAAATGATTTGTGAAACTATTCTCTACATGCCACTTAATTCATGTTTATTTGAATAGCTTTTAAAATCATTTGTTCTTTGAGAAAAATCAGTCGCTTAGAAGTACATAGAAACAAAGGAATCCAATTACACAAAACATTTAAATACCATAGATTGAGATTGACAATGTGAGCAAAAAATATTCTTGTCGACCATTTGTTGCATGTAAACAAAGCTAC